>BLSH010076196.1:187525-198348 GCA_018402905.1 Glandirana rugosa | reverse complement strand
GTGGAGGGGACGGAGAGGCGCAGGTGACGGTATGGTGGAGGGGACGGAGAGGCGCAGGTGACGGTATGGTGGAGGGGACGGAGAGGCGCAGGTGACGGTATGGTGGAGGGGACGGAGAGGCGCAGGTGACGGTATGGTGGAGGGGACGGAGAGGCGCAGGTGACGGTATGGTGGAGGGGACGGAGAGGCGCAGGTGACGGTATGGTGCAGGCGTCTGAAAGGCGCTGGCGACGTTATGGTGGAGGGAGCGGAAAGGCGCAGGTGATGTTATGTTGGAGGTGACGGCTTGGCTCAGGTGACGGCTTGGCTCAGGTGACGGCATGGCTCAGGTGACGGCATGGCTCAGGTGACGGCATGGCTCAGGTGACGGCATGGCTCAGGTGACGGGTTCTCTTTAACTGCCTGCTGTCTGGGGTAATTTTTTGCACACATTAAAATCTGATTATTATTATTATTATTATTTTTTTGCTAGAAACTTCCTCGGAAACCCCCCAAATGTTATAGATTTTCTGAAAGCCGAGGCCCTGGAGAATAAAACGGGGGGAATCGCAATATTTTATGTCACACGATATTTGCGCAGCTATTTATCTGGGGCCCTTTGTTTGCCTTTATCTGGCCTTTGGGGAGCTATTCCACCAACTGACACCACTATTGGGGTGCTATTCTTCCCAGTAAATCTCCCATTGAATCTAGTGATGCATTGAAATTAAAATCCCGGTGCCGAAACTGAAACCGAAATGGACAGTTCAAAAGCATAAAAAGACAAAACAAAAAAAAAAAACAATTTTTTGTTGGAGGTACACTACCAAATGTGTGTGATACTCTCTCTAAGTTTAATAAAGCTTTTATTAACCACTTCAGCCCTGGAAGGATTTCCAGCTTTAGGACCGGAGCCCTTTTTGCGATTCGGCGCTGCGTCGCTTTAACTGAAAATTGCGCGGTCGTGCGACGTTGTACCCAAACTAAATTTGCGTCCCTTTTTTCCCCACAAATAGAGCTTTCTTTTGGTGGTATTTGATCACCGCTGCGTCATTTCTGATCGTCGCTATAAACAAAAGAAGAGCGACCATTTTGCAAAAAAAACCCCAAATTTCTTACTTTTTGCTAAAATACAAATCAAAAAAAAAAAATATAAAAGAACATTTTTTTTCACCGTTTTTGGCCGATTTATATTCTTCCTCATATTTGCGATAAAAAAAAAATCGCAATCGGCGTTTATTGATTGGTTTGCGCAAAAGTGGTCGCGTTTACGGATGATGAGAATTCATTTTTGGGGTTTTTTTTATTTTTTTTTTTACTAGTAATGGCGGCGATCTGCGATTTTTAGCGGTACTGCGATATTGAGGCGGACATGTCGGACTATTTTGACACTTTTTTGGGACCATTGGCATTTATACAGCAATCAGTGCTATAAAATGCACTGATTACTGTGTAAATGCCATTGGCAGTGAAGGGGTTAACCTGCAGGGGGCGCTCTAAGGGTTAACTGTGTTCCCTGGGCGTGTTCTAACTGGGGGGGGACTGCCCTAGCTGGGGAAGGGAAGTGGTGACAGCCTTCGTATACAGGAAGGCTGTGATCACAGCCCTTCCCCCTCACACAGAGCGGAGGTCCGTGTTTACATACACGGACCTCCGTTCCTCCGCTCGGGGGGGCCATCGCGGGTAGCCGGCGCCAATCGAAGCACCCGCTCCCTGGCCCTCCCCGAACACAGTGAGCGCGCGGGCGCGCCTCCGGCGGCGCGTGCACGCTCACTAAGCTCGATCCCGCAGCCGCCGTCGTATGACGGCGTTTTGCGGGAACAAACCACTTTGCCGCCGTCAGATGCCGATCGGCGGTCGGCAAGTGGTTAAGGATAAAGCACCATCTGGATTTATTCTCCTCCTATGATGGTGATAATGATTACAAGTGAAGCAGCCCTGTGAGCCAGGCGTATGGAGACTAACCCCTGAGGGGAACGCTTTAATGGACCCATCTGGGTCTATAAGTGGGGTGAGCTGCTGGTGAGAGTGGTGGTGGAGTTTGCAGCACGTGGAGGAGTGCACTGTGTTGGCACATTGAAGATTCTTTGTATTTTCTCTCAGGGATTCATCTCTACTATACATGGACTTTTTTGGATCACGTTAACTTTACCATCATATGCACATTGCACTTTTAGTTGCATTATTGATGTTATTTGCACATTGCACTTTATTGTTTTATTTATTGGTGCTGTTTACATATTGCACTTTATTGCACACCAAAGCTTGTTTTTTACTATATGATTATTCAATTCCATATTCAGCCCTCAAATTTTCTACTGGTGTTTTTGCGAGTGGAAAATAAGGATTGGCGAGGAGCTGGGCTGACTGGAGCCTTGGGGGGGGGGGGGGTGTGATGGGAGCCATACTTCCAGAGCAAGAGAGAGGGCGGCTGGATCATCATAGGGGTTAGAGGAGAACCAGCCGGGATCAGAGGGCAGCGATTAACCCGCTGTAACAGCTTACATTAGATTACAATTGCCGTCTGCTCCTGGTTACACACAGATCCTGCCCTCCTGACTCGGCACTGGTGACAGACAGAACATGCCCTGGCATTGGACCGGTGTTCTGTTTGTCACAAGGGCCGAGTAACGCCGCAATGATGGGCACAGATGAGGCTGCATTGGTGGGCACATGTTAGGCCGCGTTGATGGGCACAGGGTTAGGCCGCGTTGATGGGCACAGGGTTAGGCCGCGTTGATGGGCACAGGGTTAGGCCGCGTTGATGGGCACAGGGTTAGGCCGCGTTGATGAGCACAGGGTTAGGCTGCGTTGATGGGCACTGATAAAGTTGTTAATATTTATTTATGTAACTTAATTCTGCATAAAACATTTGTGTCATTTCATGAGAATTTATGAGGGCTGGATTGGGTTGGGGTGGGGCATGATAGGGGTAACTGGTGGCAAGTAACCCTTAAAGCGGAGTTCCACCCAAAAGGTGACCCCCTGACATGCTACAATTGGCATGTCATTTCTTGGGGGCGGGGACCTCACAGGATCCCAGGTCCACCTCCTCTCCTAGAGCCGTAGCTCCAGAAGAAAGTTTCACCTTCCTCCCCTCCCTCTCGGCGATCTTCTGGGACACGTCACAGGTCCCAGGAGATACGCCGGCCATTCACAAGGCGCAGCGCGACTCGCGCATGTGCAGTGCACGCCTGACTTTGAGGCCAAAGCCAGGTGCCCACACTTGTGATGCCAGCGCCACCGAGGGGAGGGGGAGAAGAGCGAGCCGCTTTGCTGGAGTCTGGGAAATGTCTGATTGTTAAGTCAGCAGCTACACTTGTACACTTTGTAGCTGCTGACTTTTAACCGGGTGGAACTCCACTTTAATGCAGCGCTATAGGACCTTGGATAAGCGCTATTGAGGAGGGAGGATTGCTATAAAGCTCCAAAACATTCTATGAACTGAGCAGAAATATATGAAGCTGAAGGCAGCTCTGATTGATATTCATTATTTCTCTCTCCTTAGTTCATGCCGTTACTGGGAAGCCGATGGCAAGACATGACAATCAGAACGAGGTCGCCGATGGTAAGATCACCGCCACCAACAAGGGCCAATCACCTCTTCCATAGACTTTGTCAGAATAAATCCATCACTTTGTCAGTTTAGGGCAAATGTGTCTTCTTCATAAATCCAATGTCATCCTTCCTGGTTTTCAAATGAGCTTGAAAAATTGTCATTGCGTAATCACCTCTACAAACCATGCGTACAGCCTCTAGAAATCAAACAAAAATGACCTGTGTGTTGAGGGGGGCGATATCAATGAGGGAAAGAGACAGGGTTTACAGATTGACTGTGTCAGCCATTTACAGTCAGGGTTCCTTCTCTCTCTGATAAATGAACACTGACCACCAATGTAAGGGGCATTCTTTCCACTGCCCTCCAATGTAAGGGACATTCTTCCCACTGACCACCAATGTAAGGAACATTCTTCCCACTGACCACCAATGTAAGGGACATTCTTCCCAATGACCACCAATGTAAGGGACATTCTTCCCACTGGCCTCCAATGTAAGGGGCATTCTTCCCACTGGCCTCCAATGTAAGGAACATTCTTCCCACTGATCACCAATGTAAGGATCATTCTTCCCACTGACCACCAATGTAAGGAGCATTCTTCCTACTGATCACCAATGTAAGGAGCATTCTTCCCACTGATCACCAATGTAAGGAGCATTCTTCCCACTGACCACCAATGTAAGGAGCATTCTTCCCACTGACCACCAATGTAAGGAGCATGCTTCCCACTGGCCTCCAATGTAACGAACATTCTTTCCACTGACCACCAGTTTAAGGATCATTCTTCCCACTGATCACCAATGTAAGGAACATTCTTCCCACTGATCACCAATGTAAGGAGCATTCTTCCCACTGACCACCAATGTAAGGAACATTCTTTCCACTGATCACCAATGTAAGGAACATTCTTTCCACTGATCACCAATGTAAGGATCATTCTTCCCACTGATCACCAATGTAAGGAACATTCTTCCCACTGATCACCAATGTAAGGAACATTCTTCCCACTGATCACCAATGTAAGGGGCATTCTTCCCACTGATCACCAATGTAAGGATCATTCTTCCCACTGACCACCAATGTAAGGAGCATTCTTCCCACTGACCACCAATGTAAGGAACATTCTTTCCACTGACCACCAATGTAAGGAACATTCTTCCCACTGATCACCAATGGCAGGAGCACCACACTTTTAATGATACACGCAATTAACTGTTCATGGTAATGTCCCTTGAGCTTTAGACATAATTTTGAGCAGGGGCTCCCCTGAGACCTTAAGTTATTTCTAGGGTTCCTCCATGGTAAAGTTGAGAGGCTGGGTGATGTTAATGAAAATAAATGACTTGAAATTTGAACATTTCTGTCTACTTGCACAGAAAACTTCCTGAAGATATTCCATCACGCTGCTCTGGAGCCGACCAAGAAATACACTGAACCTCAAACCACCAGCCAGGAGATTGGTTGGGTTACACAGCCATTGGTAGGTACTTTATACCACCAGCAGGAGGAGATCTTGAAAGGGAACATCCGGCAAAGAAATATAGAATGCACAGTTCTCTATTAAAGCTGTAGTAAACGCAAACATTATATTGCAGCTTACCAGTTGTGACGGCTGCATTTGTTTTTCTTTAGGCCCTTTCCTATATTTTCACCTGGTGATCAAGCCAGTAAGACTTGTTCTCCATCTGAATGTATCAGTTTACAGAGAGGAATAAAATAATTTAACACTGAGTGAGGCACTTACAATGATCTGCTTTTATGTATAGACCTTTTATCCCAAAAGGAAAAATAGCTGTTTGCTGCAACCGATTATAAAGTGGGAGCCGGAGTTTGGCTTCAATTTGTTAGTGCATCTAAAGTTGCTAATACATCTAACCCCCCCCCCCTCTTGCCCCAAAGTGACAATGCTGCTGAGTCCAAAGGCACTCCTTCATCCAGAGTGGGGGCATTCCAATACAGGGGGTGTGTCACTGGCCAGATCACAGGCAGGAAAAAGAAAAAGAAAATAAAACAAATGCAGCCACCACATCTAATGGTTGGTAGGCTGCAATGTATTACATATTTGGTTTGGGGTATTAATATTGCTTTAAATTTGTTGTAAACCTCTAAAATGATTGATAAACATAGCCCATCCTTCCATAGGGTGTATTTGTCTCTATGCAAAGCACAGATTGCTATTTCTGTCTGTATAAGTCACTTCTGACAGTTTATACCCCACCAATCCTGCGAGACGACCAGGAGCTCACTTGAGGTCTTCCTTCTTTCACAGATTAGCATTGACCGGACCGACAGAAGACTACATCACCAGCGCCAGAAAACTGAGATCACCACCTACATGGAGGCCGCATGGAAACTGAAAGAGCAGAGTGTCAACCTACAATAATACTATCTATTGAATATCCAACTAGGTTGGATTTGCTGGGGGTCTCTTTAGACCCCTTTCACACTGGGGCGGTTTTTAGGCGTTTTAGCGCTAAAAATAGCGCCAGAAAGCTGCCTCTCAATCCTCCCCAGTGTGAAAGCCTAAGTGCTTTTCACAGTGGGGCGGTGCGCTTGCAGGAAGGGAAAAAGTCATGCAAGCTGCATCTTTGGCGCGGTTTGGGAGCGCTGTATACACCACTCCTAAACTGCTCCTGCCTGTTTGAATGAATGGGCACTGCTTCCGAAGCGCCGCAACATAGGCACTTTTAACTCCTTCTTGGGGGTTAAAACTGCCCGAAAAGCGGCGCCAAAGTGCGACTAAAACAAGCGGCGCTTTACCGCTAACACCTGCACCGCCCCAGTGTGAAAGTAGCCTTAAAGTGGAGTTTCAGATGCAAAAAAAAAAAAAAGGTAGGGGTGGTCTTTAGTTTAAGACCACCTCGTAAAAGTGGGTGGAACTCTGCTTTTCAGGCGGAATTAAACTCTCTTATCCTTTCCAGCCAAGGAGGCTGCCATCTTGGCATCTGTTTTATGTACAGTCCTGCATATGTCATCAGTTATGACTCCAGCCATTTAATAGCAGCACAGTTATCAATCACGGCATGAATTGAGAGCAACTGCTTTGTGGAAACAGTTTGTTGGGTTTAGTTCCACTCTAAAGTGGAAGTAAATTCATTGATTTAACAGATTCAATGCATGCCTCAGGTGATAATTGTCAGTTGCCAATGAGCTTCTGTCAATTGAACTTTTAAGTCACCACCTGATGTCATAGTGGATCACATGTGCAGCACCATGGCAACTACGGTTCTAAACAGAGGCTAAGTAACTAGTTGAGGAAGTAGAATTTCCTGGGGGGGGGAGGGTTGGGGGGGGGGGTTACAAACAGATAGGATTGGGATCTTGGAATTTTTAAGATTGTTAAGATTAAAGTGATGTAAACATTTCTTAAACATCCATCTAAAATAAACACCTAAAATTAACAAATGCTCTGTGACTTATCTGAATTAGGAAAAAGAAAGTGACGTCTCGCATATAGTAAATCTGTTTAAGACAAACAAAACCTGACGGTAAGTGGATGTTACAGTGAACCTGTCGATCGGACAAAGTCAGGCCTGCCAAGGTGCTGGTAATTTCTACCAGCTTCCAAAATCGGTAGTAAACCGCAGCAATTTTTCTTTTTTTAAAAAAGAAAACACAAAACCCTGCAAAGTAAAGGTATAATGTGCTAGTATGCCATTGCATACTAGCACATCATGAAATACTTGCCTCAGAACAAAGCCCTGCTGCCTCGCGTCCGCTCTGACAGACACTTTCATCTAAAGTCTTCCTTCCGGGTTCGCGTCCTCCGGCCAATGGATCAGCTGCGCCCCGATGATGTCACTCCCATGCATGTCGCAGAGCTCTGAAGGGCGCATGCGCTGGTGACGACAGTGTGAATGTCTCCTAAACCTTGCACGTTTAAGAGATATTCACAGTACCTACAGGTAAGCGTTATATAGGCTTACCTGTAGCCACACATTTACAGAATGGGTTTACTTCCACTTTAAAGTGGAACTAAAGCTCTCCCAATCATCATGAACTATTTATAATTCTTACGTTGCGACCATTAGTAATTAGATTGGAAGGTATATTATACTTTTTTTTTTTTTTTTTACATTTCTTCAGTTGTTCCTGGCCCAGGCCATAAGGGACACCTCTGTAGTACTTCACATATTCGCTCACATGCAAGCATAAAATCTTGGGCTGCTCCTTTAAAAATGATAATTATTTCAACAAGCACAAGGGGACGTTTCTGTTTCGCCATCAAACTTTCACGCCTATGCATTGTGCATTAATGTAACGCGTGCCACTCACGCCAAATAGCTTTCCAACACACAAGTACAGTAAGTAGGCACAGACCTGATTGGCTAATAACTTGCAGCGGCTCAGGTTTTTCATGCGTTGTGGTGCAATCGCATTCTATTGAAAATGAATGGGCTGCTGTGAGACAAGTGTGAATTCTGAAGGGGCGACTTAATTGTCCCATCATTAAAAATGGACTACTCCTCTTTGGCTGGGTCCTTTCTATCTTTCAATTATTTACAAGTGGAAGTCTAGCACAAGAGGCCAGCATTTTTAAAGCGGAGTTCCACCTTTTTCTAAGTTTATTAAAAGTCCTCAGCTACAAAAAGTGTAGCTGCTGACTTATAATAAACAGACACTCACCTGTCTCCCGGTCCAGTGATGCCGCTGCCCAGAGGCTCGGATCTCTCCTCCTCCCCTCCGCCGCCATTGCTACTGTGGGCAGAGAGACCTTCCACTTTCGATCGCCTAAAGCCCCGTACACACAGTGCGATGGTCGTACAACAGCTTGTTGTACGATCATCCGACCGTTACTATGCGCGATTAGAACAGCTGACGTACAACTGAAGTTGGATGAGCAGACTAAAAAACTTTGGTTGTACAACGAGCGGTCGTACGACTGTTGTACCGTGTGTACAGAGAGGTTGGTCCAACAAGCTGTACTGTGCAAAACACACATGCTCAGAAGTCAGGAACACTCGGAAGTGTCCGTTCTGGGAAACCTACGTTCCTAATTCACAAATCATATTTATCTGAACTCCCTCTTTATAAGCTCGTAACACGTCACCACGTTAGGCTTGGTCGTATGATCGCTTAGTGCACGTCAGCACGTGAGAATTTGGACGTACAAGGTTTAGGGTGACCGGAATGGAAATACCAGTGAAAATCAGGTACCCACTAACCCCCCCTCACCAAAAGCTGTTTCACCATCAGGAGCAGGGGAGGAGGTCCTAAAGCGGAAGTTTCACTTTTGAGTGGAGTTTTAAAAACACCATTGCAGCATTTTACACTAGATCTGTATCTGCCACCGCTACGAAGGGACTCGCAGAGCGCGCTGGCACAACTGACTTCACCGTACTCGTAGGTCATTGTTTACTTCCTCCAATTCCATAACAGGTCAGTACCTCTGTACAGACCATGGGCTGGGATGTAAATGCCTGTGCATTGCACCTGTGACACATTGATCGTGGTTGCAATGCTCTGAAGGCTTAAAGTGGATGTAAACCCAAAAAGAAAAAAAAAAAAAAAACATTTTTATTTAACAATTCTGCCTAGTAGAGTATAGGATGTTATGTCATCTTTGCCCATTCTTGCCACAAAGAGTTAATCCAGCTCTGAGCAATCCTTTTTTTTTTTTTTAACTAGGTAAAAAACAGACACACAGAGAAATATGTGACTGTTTCTTTCCCCATGTTATGACTGACAGCTCATGCACAAGCATACAGAGCTTCACATACACACACACCCCCCCCCTTTCTTCTCCATCTCTCTCAGGATTGGCTGCTCCTTATCTCAGCATGATTGGGCACTTTCCTGAGTTTTGACAGGATGTTTCTCAAAACTCAGGAATAGGGCAGGAAACAATAGGCTGTCTTTGGGGAATTAGACATATGATTGCTGCAGAGGTTGTGGGGGGGGGGGGGTCAACCTGTCAGTGCTCAGACCATACGCCGCACACGGCATCAAATTGGTCTGCATGGCTGTCGTCCCAGAAGGAAGCCTCTTCTAAAGATGATGCACACGAAAGCCTGCAAACAGTTTGCTGAAGACAAGCAGACTAAGGACACAAATTACTGGAAGTCATGTGGTGACTTTCCTGAGTTTTGACAGGACATTTCTCAAAACTCAGGAATAGTAAAGTAAAAGAGTGTAGAAGTGGGCGGGGAGTCTTGTGACATCACAACTCCACCTACCAAGCTCCAGCAAAGAGACCTATCCAGGGATTCCAGAGATTTGTGCTGTGGTCTGATGGGACCAAGAAACGTATTTGGTTCAGATGGTGTCAAGCGTGTGTGGCGGCAACTAGGTGAGGAGTACAAAGACAAGTGTGTCTTGCCTACAGTCAAGCATGGTGGTGGGAGTGTCATGGTCTGGGGCTGCATGAGTGCTGCCGGCACTGGGGAGTTACAGTTCATTGAGGGAACCATGAATGCCAACATGTACTGTGACATACTGAAGCAGAGCATGATACCCTCCCTTCAGAGACTGGGCCAGAGGGCAATATTCCAACATAACGACCCCAAACACCTCCAAGACGACCACTGCCTTACTAAATAAACTGAGGGTAAAGGTGATGAACTGGCCAAGCATCTCCAGATCTAAACCCTATTGAGCATCTGTGGGGCTCCTCAAACAAAAGGTGGAGAAGCGCAAGCTCTCTAACATTCACCAGCTCCGTGATGTCATCATGGAGGAGGGGAAGAGGACTCCAGTGGCAACCTGTGAAGCTCTGGTGAACTCCATGCCCAAGAGGGTTAAAGCGGTAGTAAACCCACGCATTTAACAGGTTAAAAACCAGTCACATTTCCGGCATGTGCCGGAAATGTAACACTCCCATTGGCTATGCTCTAAACCAAACTGTCAAACCATCCAATGGCTGGTGTCATAGCTGATCACATGTGCAGCATCATGGCAGCTGTAGATTAAACAGAGGTCAAGATGGCAGCTTCCTTGGCTGAAAATGATAGGAGGGTTTACTACCACTTTAAGGCAGTGCTGGAAAATAATGGTGGCCACACAAAATATTGACACTTTGGGCCCAATTTGGACATTTTCACTTAGGGGTGTACTCACTTTTGTTGCCAGTGGTTTAGACATTAATGGCTGTGTGTTGAGTTATTTTGAGGGGACAGCAAATTTACACTGTTATCTACTTGCCGACCGTCAACCGCAGGTTGACGGCGACAAAGTGGCTCGATATCGCAGTATGACAGCAGCTGCGAGATCGAGCACTGTGAGCGCACGCCGCCGGAGGCGCGCTCACTGTGTTGGGGGGGGGGGGGGGACTGAAAGAACGGAGGTC
>BLSH010076196.1:87426-105426 GCA_018402905.1 Glandirana rugosa | reverse complement strand
GAAAAAAAAGATTCAAAATCAATTTTCTAAGTACAGCAATTTTATTTTCTGCAAGTGTCTATGACAGTTTTTCCTAATCTTTCTAAACAGCACAACAAAATAAAACAAGTGTGCTTATTGAACTTTGGAATTTTACTGTAAAATCGCTCTACCAGACGATAAAAGGTATGGCCAACTTTCCTGTTGCTGCATTCCAAACTGACCACGCAAACTTAATGGAAAACTAACACATAATGCCAGGTTACTGCTAATGACCTGTAGGAAATGGGACAGGCTGTACTACTGCTGAGATGGCAACTACAGATTGATCATTAGAAAGCTGTACCCCCTTGTCTTCGACCCCACCTTGTCTCAGCAGTTGGCAGCAGAGAGGATATAACTCCTCCATCAGATCCTACGCTTATCTGTGCAGCCACAGAGAGGTTTGTGCATCCCCCCCCCCCCCCCCGACAGTTGGCAACAGAAAGGACAGAGCTTCTCCTACAGAACCTGCACCCCCTCTGTGCAGACGCAGCACCCAATCATCTCCGCCTCCCCTGGTCTCAGCATTCAGAAGACTCCAGCCCTCCTCCAGACCCTGCACTTTCTGCTTCCCAGCAGCAGCTCAATGTAAGGGAGGGTGCACTGTGACATAAAGGGACAGTGGAGGGCTCTTGACATCAAATGTAAGGGGGAGGAGGTGCTCTGAACATCTAGTCTTAAATACGCTATATTACCAAAAGTATTGGGACGCCTGCCTTTACACACACATGAACTTTAATGGCATCCCAGTCTTAGTCCGTAGGGTTCAATATTGAGTTGGCCCACCCTTTGCAGTGATAACAGCTTCAACTCTTCTGGGAAGGCTGTCCACAAGGTTTAGGAACAGGTCTATGGGAATGTTTGGCCATTCTTCCAGAGCACATATGTGATGTTGGATGAGAAGGCATGGCTCGCAGTCTCCACTCTAATTCATCCCAAAGGTGTTCTGTCGGGTTGAGGTCAGCACTCTGTGTAGGCCAGTCAAGTTCCTCCACCCCAAACTCGCTCAACCATATCTTTAAGGACCTTCGTTTGCACTGGTCCTAATCATTTGGTGGAGAGGGGGTTGTTTTTCAGGGGTTGGGCTTGGCCTCTTCGATTCCAGTAAAGGGAACTCTTAAGGTGTCAGCATACCAAGACATTTTGGACAATTTCATTCTCCCAACTTTGTGGGAAGAGTTTGGGGATGGCCCCTTCCTGTTCCAACATGACTGCCCATCACTGCACAAAGCAAGGCCCATAAAGACATGGATGAGCGAGTTTGGGGTGGAGGAACTTGACTGGCCTGCACAGAGTCCTGACCTCAACCGGATAGAACACCTTTGGGATGAATTAGAGCGGAGACTACAAGCCAGGCCTTCTCGTCCAACATCACAAATGTGCTTCTGGAAGAATGGTCAAACACTCCCATAGACACTCCTAAACCTTGTGACCTCAACCCGATAGAAGACCTTTGGGATGAATTAGAGTGGAGACTGCGAGCCAGGCCTTCTCGTCCAACATCAGTGCCTGACCTCACAAATTCTGGAAGAATGGTGAAACATTCCCATAGACACTCCTAAACCTTGTAGAAAGCCTTCCCAGAAGAGTTGAAGCTGTTATAGCTGCAAAGAGTGGGCCAACTCAATATTGAACCCTACGGACTAAGGCTGGGATGCCATTAACCACTTCAGCCCCGGAAGGATTTCACATTTTAGGACCAGAGCACTTTTCGCGATTCGGCACTGCGTCACTTTAACTGACAATTGCGCAGTCGTGCGGCGTTGTACCCAAACAAAATTTGCGTCCTTTTTTTCCCACAAACAGAGCTTTCTTTTGGTGGTATTTGATCACCTCTACGTCATTTCTGAATTTCTTACTTTTTGCTAAAATACAAATCCAAAAAAAATATATAAAAAAACGCTTTTTTCAACGGTTTTGGCCGATTTATATTCTTCCTCATATCTGTGATAAAAAAAATCGCAATCGGCGTTTATTGATTGGTTTGCGCAAAAGTTGCCGTGTTTACGGATGATGAGAATTAATTCCTGGGGTTTTTATTTTTTTTTTATTTTTTACTAGTAATGGCGGCGATTTTTAGCGGTACTGCGATATTGCGGCGGACATGTCGGACCATTTTGACAATTTTTTGGGACCACTGGCATTTATACAGCGATCAGTGCTATAAAAACGCACTGATTACTGTGTAAATGCCATTGGCAGTGAAGGGGTTAACCTGGGGGAGGGGCGCTCTAAGGGTTAACTGTGTTCCCTGGGCGTGTTCTAACTGTATTGGTGTTTGACTGGCAGGGGAAGAGGAATGATCACAGCTTCCATATAGAGGAAGGCTGTGATAACAGCCCTTCCCCCCTCACGGAACGGAGATCCGTGTTTACATGCACGGAGCTCCGTTCTTTCACTCCGGGGGGGCATCGCGGGTAGGCGACGGAGATCGAGTCCGCCCTACCCGCTCCCGGACACAGTGAGCACGCCTCCAGCGGCGCGCATTTACAGTGCGCGATCTGGCAGCCATCGTCATATGACGGCGATTTGCCTAGCAGAGCCATCTTGTCGCCGTCAACCCGCGGTTGGCAAGTGGTTAAAGTTCATGTGCGTGTAAAGGCAGGTGTCCCAATACTTTTGGTAATATAGTGTACAATACATAACAGGCCCTTTGAGGGAAACCATAATGCTGGTGTGGCCTGCAATGAAATGGTGTTGACACCCCTGGTCTAAATAATTCTGAAAAGCGGCCTCTAGGGCAAAGCACCTACTCTTAAACCCCATTGAGATATCGGACAATGAAAAATCCCCATTTGAACATCGAGGTCTTCCCACATATTACAGCCACAATGCACAGCTCTCACCTTCATTAGGCATAAGTCATCAAGATGACAAATATGTGGAGATCTCACCTTTGTGGTGGCCAGGAGTACCGAGATATCAATTTTGATAATCAACATCATGTAAAAGGACCAGTAAAAGGGTTTTTATTTCAGGCTTACCTTAGAAAAAGACATTTACAAGTTATAGAGTGTACTTACTTAAAATACTTTTCTCCGTGTTCATTGAGAGATACAACTGTTGATTGAAGATTAACAATATACAAGTGGGTTATGCGGCCACTGCCAGGAGCAGAAGAAATGAGAAGTCACCAAGAAATATCAATTTCAATCATTTATTGTGGAAACGGTGTCCATATATTTTGATGGCCAATATTTCGGGGCCTGGAAGGGTCCCGTTCTCAAGGCCACATAGTGACAATGTGTATTAAAACCATGCGTATTTATAGTCCCCAAAACAATTCATAGCGACCGACCATCTTCCCATGATGTTGTACTGTAGATCAGTGGCCTCCAAACTGCAACCCTTTGCTTGCCTTCATCCGGCCCTTTGGATACTAGTCCTCATACGGACACCACAATAAGGCACCATTCCTCCCAGACCTTAATCCCTATAGAAAATTTATGGAGGGAGCTGAAACTTCGAGTTGCCAAGCGGCAGCCAAGAAACCTTAAGGATTTAGAGAAGATCTGTGGACCAAAATCCCTCCTGAGATGTCTGCAAACCTGGAGACCAAATACAAGAAACCTCCGACCTCTGTGCTGCCAACAAGGGTTTCTCCACCAACTACTAAGGGGACCAAATACTTATTTTACTCACTGAACTGCAACTCCATTTATAACATTTGTATCGTGTTTTTTCTGGATTTTTGGTTGATATTCAGTCTCTGTCATATAAAATACACTGATGATAAAAAATGATAGACCCTTCATTTCTTTGTAAGCTGGCAAACTTACACAACCTGCGGGGGAGACAATTAGAATTTTCCCCACCTGTATTGTAACCCTGATGAAGAGAGATGTTTTAACACTTAAACGTGTTGGCTGTTTATGCCGATCCCTCCACTGGCTTCCCATTGCCCTATGAATAAAATTCAAAATGCTAACAACAGACAAAGCCATTTAACAATTCTGCCCCGAGCTACAGCAGCAATCTTATCTTCAAATTTCACCCAAACCGCCCTCTCGGCTCCTCCCAAGACCCCCTGTTCTCTGGCTCCCTCGTCTCCTCCTCACATGCTCGTCTCCAGGACTTCCCCAGAGCCTCTCCCATCCTCTGGAACTCCCTAACCCCAATCGGTCTGGTTATCTCCTACTCTGTCCACTTTTAGGTGATCCCTGAAACCTCATGTCTTCAGGGAGGCCTATCCTGCCTTCAGCGAACAACCGAATCTTCTACTTTCCTCATCAGTTCATTCCTCACAGTTACTTCCTTTTGTTTCACCAGCCCCTCTTAGATTGTAAGCTCTCAGAAACGGGACCCTCTTAACCCGCTTGTGTTGAATTGTATTGTTGGTGTATTGTCTCCCTTTACATTGCAAAGCGCTGCACAAACTGTTGGCGTTCTATAAATACTGTATAATAATAATAATATGACCAAATTAGGACTCCTTTATCCTTTGGGTTGGTGGCCCTTTCTATACTCCTATGGCATAAGCAATATGAAAATGGGTTTCGCCAAAATACTACATGCAGAGAACAAAAATAAAATAAAATAGGATTTTTTTTTTGTCGTCATACTTACCTGTAAAATCCTTTTCTTTTTCATACATCACGGGACGCAGAGTGAGGCTATTATTCCTTACTTACTGGTTATACTCCATCGCCAGGTGAATGGACACTGGTAGACCAAAAGGTCTTTAGACAGGAAGTAATCCCCTATATGACCCCTCCCAGTAACTCCCATTGGCTGTGCTCTAAACGAAACTGTCAAACCATCCAATGGCTGGTGTCATAGCTGATCACATGTGCAGCATCATAGCAGTTGTAGATTAAACAGAGGCCAAGATGGCAGCTTCCTTGGCTGAAAATGATAGGAGGGTTTACTACCACTTTAATCCTCAAAAAGAGGGGAGGGACCTCTGTGTCCCGCGATATACTAAAAAAAAAAAAGGATTTTACAGGTAAGGAGGAAAAAATCCTATTTTCTTTTTCATACCTCACGGGACACACAGAGTGAGGCCATTATTCCTTACTTAATGGTTATACTCCATCAGGTGAATGGACACTAGTAGACCAAAGGTCTTTAAACAGGAAGTGATCCCCTATATGACCCCTCCCATACAGGAAGTACTTCAGTTTCGTAGCAAGCACTTAATCCTCAAAAAGAGGGGAGGGACCTCTGTGTCCCGCGATGTACTCAAAGAAAAGGACTTTACAGGTAAGTATGAGGAAAAAATCCAATTTTCTTTTTCATACCTCACGGGACACTTATTCCTTACTCACTGGGACATCCCAGAGCAATAGCCTTGAGGAAAGGGAGACACCCTGCCAAACAATAGCCATCAGAACTTATACGGCAGCCCGCAGTACACTGCGGCCGAATCCTCGGCTGCTCAAACACCCACATGATAAAATTTTGTGAACGTATGCACTCCAGGTGGTAGCCTTACAAATAAGACCCCGATGGCGAAAACCCCAGGAGGTTCCTACACCCCTGATAGAATGAGCGCTCACCGTGAAGTGAGGAGGCCTTTACTTTTCAGACCATAGGCCTGAATGACCAAAAGGCTGACCCAATTGGCAATGGAAGCCTTGGAAGCTGCCTGCACCTTCTTGGGTCCTTCTGGTAAAACAAAAAAGGGAGTCTGATCCTCGGATCTCCGCAGATCTAGATAAAGAACCTCTGACTGCCCGGCCCTACGTCCAAGGTGTGCAGTCATTTTCTCTTCCGCCCAACGAGGCTGAGAGAAAAAAGAAGGCAAAGCAATGTCCCGATTCAAATGAAAGGCCGAAACCGCTTTAGGCAAGAAGGATGGAACAGGTGGTAACACGACCCTGTAGTGGTGAAGGATCAAGTAGGGTTCCCTGCACAAAAGGGCCGCCAACTCCGACACCCTTCTAGCCGAGGTGATGGCCGTCAGGAGGGCTAGCCTGCATGACAGCAATGGACTAATGGAATTTCATTGATGGCCTCAAATTGTTGTTTCTGTGGCACAGAAAGCACCAAATTTAAGTCCCAAGGACACAAAGGTGACCTAATGTGGGGAAACAAGCACGAGATACTCCCCCACGTGCTTCTATCCATTTGGGATGTTGGCAGACCATATGATAGGACTGGGGATATTCAATTTTGAATGTGGGGAAACAAACAAGGTACCCCCCTGCATAAAGGTTTGGATGAGCGAATGGGAGGCTAAGGGCCTTTGGAAGAATACTGACAAGGCTGAAACCTGACAACCGATTTCTTTGCGATGCTCGGGTACCATTTATCTAAGCATACAAGTCTGTTTCAAATGGATCCGATCGATCAATCCCTTGATTCATTTAAGAACCGTGCTGGGACTCCAGACCTGGAGCTCAAACAAATGTGCCCATCCACCTTGCAGAGACTGGTAAAAAAAAAAAAAAACTGAAGTACTTCCTGTATGGGAGGGGCTATATAGGGGATCACTTCCAGTCTAAAGACCTTTGGTCTACCAGTGTCCATTCACCTGGAGAGAAGGTATAACCAGTAAGTAAGGAGCAATAGCCTCACTCTGTGTCCTGTGATGTATGAAAAAAAAAAGGGATTTTATTAAAACTTACCGTAAAATCCTTTTCTCCGAGTTCACTGACAGGCGCAGCTCTCCATTACGTGCGGGGTTTATGCTGGTCTCACTAGGAGTTAACTAGGCAGGGAAAATAAACAGCTGGCCCCTCCCATGGGGGCCGTCCTCTCTTCCCACATAAACCCCCTCATAGCATAGCTCTTCAGTTCGTACACAAGCCGTACAAGAACAGAGCACAGAGGGGTGGGTGCTGCGTCTGTCAGTGAACTCGGAGAAAAGGATTTTACGGTAAGTTTTAATAAAATCCCTTTTTCTCCTATCGTTCACTGACAGACGCATCTCTTGGGGATGTCCCAAGCTGTGTCAAAAAGAGCCGTGGGTAAACGCTGACAGTACCCTACTGAACCTCTAAGGAGGCGCCAGACGTGCCTACACTGCCGCCTGAAAAACTTTGCGGCCTTATAAAACTTAGTGAAAGTGTGAACTGAGGCCCAAGTGGCCGCCTCGCACACCTGCGACACAGAGACTTGGTGCCTGAGGACCCAGGAAGTGCTAACAGTCCGGGTAGAATGAGTCGTGACCGGAAAAGGGCGAACCTTGCCCCGAACAGAATACGAATGGGTCACGGTTCGTCTAATCCAACGAGAAATCGTAGCCAATGAGACCGCCAACCCTGTGCGCGGACCTTCTGACAGCACAAACAAGGCATCAGCTTTTAGAAAAGAAGCTGTAGCAGCCAAGTACCCTCGTAAGGCCCTCACTACGTCCAAAGTATGCAACTCAATCTCTTTTGGGTGTGATGGACGAGGGCACAATGAAGGAAGGACAATATCCTCATTAATGTGAAAGGAAGAAACCACCTTCGGATGGAATGAAGGAGAGGGTCGCAAGACCACCTTGTCCCTATGTAGGACCAGGTAGGGAGACTTGCACGATAGTACTGCTAATTCAGACACTCGCCTGGCGGAAGTGATGGCAACTAAAAAGGCCACCTTATGGGACAGCAGTTGTAAGGAAATCTCCCTGATATTCTCATATGGCGGTTTCTGAAGTACAGAAAGCACCAAATTCAGATCCCACAGAGCCTTCACCTGAGGCGCCACATGTCGCACACCTTGTACAAAGGTACGAATCAACGACATGACAAGACATCAGAGCGAGGGTTAAATAAAAATTAAAGGCACCCCCACACAGCCGCACACCACCGCCCCACAGTGCACCAGGGAACCAAGGAGGACTGCACCTGCTGCCACCAGCACCCACAGGAGAGCCCAGCTACACTTGCTGTTTGCTGCCATAACCCTGAGGATCGTCAGAGAGCCGCGCCGTCAGGAGCACACACCATTCCAAAGTGAAAGTAAAAACTTTGTAGACACGTTTTTGCAGAAGCAGAGATTCCAATATGGCCACCGTTGAACACTAGAGGCCGAAAAACACCTGCAGGGAACGTGCAGTACCGCAAATGGGTGCTCTGAGTGCTAGAGGGAAAGCCCCATAGGCCCAATATGTCTGCGGCTACGGCAAAATGGCGGCGGTCCGCCGCAAAATGGCGGCCGATCGCTGCATGGCGGCGAAAAACGACCAAACGCCTTTTTTTTTGTTTTTGGGTCGTCGGTCCCCCTTTCCGCCCCTAAAAAGGGGGAAGGAAGGAACTCTCACTCACCACTCTGGACGACGCCATGGGTAGCCACCCAGTCACAGACCTTCCGCCCCTGCTTGGGCGGTATGCTGCAGGCCTGAGAGTCGCCCTTCCCGAATCGCATCCGGGGCTGAGCGTAAGGGGGGGATCACCCCAGGCCGCCCGCACGGAACGGGCACGATGCGGCGGGTCCCCATACGGCGGGACTGGCTCGCATCGGTCGGCCAGGTCAGGGAGAGTACAGAGCCCATGGACTCTCTATGCCCCGACCGGCTTCTTGATAGCAGATCAATTGATTGATAGAAGACAAAAATAAAAGTAAAAGAAAATTAAATAAAAAACGGTCACAAACAGGACCGCAATTCCCCTGAAGGGAAGCCAGGTCAACTCCTTGCAAACTAGGCATTAGAACTGAAGAGCTATGCTATGAGGGGGTTTATGTGGGAAGAGAGGACGGCCCCCATGGGAGGGGCCAGCTGTTTCTTTTCCCTGCCTAGTTAACTCCTAGTGAGACAGCATAAACCCCGCACGTAATGGAGAGCTGCGTCTGTCAGTGAACGATAGGAGAAATGTTGGTTTCAGATATACAGTAATTTAAAGTGGATGTAAACCCGAAAAAAACATTTTTAATTAACACTCCTGCCTGGTAGAGTATAGGATGTCATGTTGCCGATGCCCAGTTTTGCCACCGATAGTTAATCCAGCTCTGAGCATTCCTCTTATCTTTTTTTCAGCAAGAAAACAAACTTCTCACAGAGAAATAGGAGACCTTTCTTCCAGAGCTGTGTAACAGGTAATATCCTTATCTCATGCACAAGCATACAGAGCTTCACAACACCCCCCTCTTTTCTTCTCCAGCTCTCCAAGGATTGGCTGCTCCACACCTCAGCATGATTGGGCATGCTGAAGTCATGTGGTGACTTTCCAGGAGGTTTCTCAAAACTCAGGAATAAGAAAGTAGGAGAGTGTACTCCAGCAAAGAGACCCACCCACTGATTTCCAGAGTTTTGTGGGGCTGCTACTGCTGAAGGGGGTGACATTTGCAAGGTAGGAGGTGTCATGAACACCCACAGAGCATTCCGGGCAGAATGCCCATAAAATTGCGCAGACATGCACAAAACGCAGAAGGAGCGCGCTGGTACGTCCCTGACTATTTATACTGGACAGCACCTCATAGCCAGTGCTGTCCATTCTACAGCGTTACCAGTGTCCCCAGCGATCTGTTTCCTGAGTGTTCCTGTATCTGTGATCTGACTTGCTCTTCCGCCTGCACGGACCTCAGTGTACCCAACGACCATCCACCTGTCTGAACCCTGTGTACCTTGCTGCCCGCCTGTTGCCAGCCCTGCCTGTGCCCAACTACTTTTGCCTGCTCCTTTTTTACCGCACTGCCTGACCACTGCTGACCCGGTCTTCACCGACTACTCTACCCAGGGCTGGTGCAAGTATTTTTGACACCCTAGGGGGAAACCTCATTTTGCCGCCCCCTTGGCTCCACCCCTGACTCCACCCCTTTCCCCTGCCCAGCCTGATCAGCACCAATGAATTGCAGCCTGATCAGCGCCAATCAAATGCAGCCTCACCAGCGCCCATCAAATACAACCTCACGGGGGTGGGGGTATTTGGCAGATCAGTCACTATTTCTATACACATTTGCAAATGGCATGTGATAATACAATCTCATTATCTCAGTCAGACAGTGTCAGTTTTTACATGAATCAATGCAGAGCAGCCAGTGACAGATCAACAGTGGCCAGGAGCCCCTAGGCGGCCGCCTACTCCGTCTAGTGGTAGCGCCGGCCCTGACTCTGCCACACCTGCACGAGTTCCTGGAGATCTACCCACGCTACATCTGAGACTCCCACGAGCCCTCGTGCCATCCTGCACTCCTGAACCACCTGTCTATACTACCAGGGGTTCCCGAATCAGGGTTGTAAGAGGGGTTGTACCCTGCACAAGTCAGACTCTACCATCAGGTACGTGACAGGAGGCTTGCATGTGTATATACATTACTACTGTGCCATTAGCTTATACTGGGTGGGTGGTGGGTTTACATCCACTTTAATGCTAAATATGTTACCACATTACTAATATCCCTCTACTTTAGCCTGTTGAAAGCTGTGGATAATACGATGAAGGAGCACAGACACGCGACCAAGGAAGTAATTTTGTCTTTTATTAAAAATTAAACAACCTCCCTTATGGGAGAAACTTTTTTTTTTTTTCTTATTTTGGAAAATAAAAGGGGGAAAAAAGAAACTGCAAATATTATTGGATTAAAGAGGCAAGGAATAAGCATTTAAAACACCATTAAGGCTACATTATACAACATAGTATAGGGTCTATGTAATAAAAGAAATAAACCACACGCATTACTGGGAGGGGCCGGTTGTGGCCCCCGTATACAACATACACACCCTCTAAATAAGCAAACTAGAAATCGTTCTCTAAATTGGAAGAACGGCAAGAAGTAGAGGCTGGTAATCTGCAGCCACTCAGAAACCACGATAAGATGACACGGTAGAATTATAATGCAATCCTTATGTAAAGGGGCCACTCATGATCCAATAGTTATGTAAAGGGGCCACTCATGATGCAATAGTTATGTAAAGGGGCCACTCATGATGCAATAGTTATGTAAAGGGGCCACTCATGATCCAATAGTTATGTAAAGGGGGGCCACTCATGATGCAATCCTTATGTAAAGGGGCCACTCATGATGCAATCATTATGTAAATGGGGGCCACTCATGATGCAATCGTTATGTAAAGGGGCCACTCATAATGCAATCCTTATGTAAAGAGGGGCCACTCATGATGCAATCCTTATGTAAAGGGGCCACCCATGATGCAATCCTTATGTAAAGGGGGGCCACCCATGATGCAATCCTTATGTAAAGGGGGGCCACCCATGATGCAATCCTTATGTAAAGGGGGGCCACCCATGATGCAATCCTTATGTAAAGGGGCCACTCATAATGCAATCCTTATGTAAAGGGGCCACTCATAATGCAATCCTTATGTAAAGGGGCCACTGATGATCCAATCGTTATGTAAAGAGGGGCCACTCATGATGCAATCCTTATGTAAAGGGGCCACTCATGATGCAATCCTTATGTAAAGGGGCCACTCATGATGCAATCCTTATGTAAAGGGGCCACTCATAATGCAATCCTTATGTAAAGGGGCCACTCATGATGCAATACTTATGTAAAGGGGCCACTGATGATCCAATCGTTATGTAAAGGGGCCACTCATGATGCAATCCTTATGTAAAGGGACCACTCATGATGCAATAGTTATGTAAAGGGGCCACTGATGATCCAATAGTTATGTAAAGGGGCCACTGATGATCCAATTGTTATGTAAAGGGGCCACTCATGATGCAATCCTTATGTAAAGGGACCACTCATGATGCAATCGTTATGTAAAGGGGCCACTGATGATCCAATAGTTATGTAAAGGGGCCACTCATGATGCAATCGTTATGTAAAGGGGCCACCTATGATGCAATCGTTATGTAAAGGGGCCACCTATGATGCAATCGTTATGTAAAGGGGCCACGCATGATGCAATCGTTATGTGAAGGGGCCACTGATGATCCAATCATTATGTAAAGGGGCCACTCATGATGCAATCATTATGTAGAGGGGGGCCACTCATAATGCAATCATTATGTAGAGGGGGGCCACTCATGATGCAATTATGTAGAGGGGGGGCACTCATGATGCAGTCCTTATGTGAAGGGGCCACTGATGATGCAATCATTATGTAAAGGGGCCACTCATAATGCAATCATTATGTAGAGGGGGGCCACTCATAATGCAATCATTATGTAAAGGGGCCACTCAATTTAAAGAATAAGTGCACATTTGAGGAAAAAAACAGAAAGAAGTTTGTTGCTGTGAAAGTATAGAAATTGTCCTAATTCTTATATCAATGATCAAAAGAGGACCGTTCGCCCCAAACTGGTAAAATCTCTTACCCCCCCCCCCATTTTTTGAAAAACTATGTAAAAGTCTTTAAGACTGCAAGCATTTAAAGCTGAATTACAGGAATTCAGTTTCCTTTGTAAAAAGGAAGGCTGCAGTCCAAGGCATCTCCTGAGGTTATCTCTATTATTTACATCTGACAGATTTATTGCACTCCCAAGAGACCGCTATTTTCTGTATTTCCAGGAGCCCATAGCTGATGCTTCAGGTCTAAGTATCTTCAACATTAGAGTCATGCAGCTGCAATTCTTGCCCCTCCCCTCTTCCTGCCCAATCACAGAAGCCTTTGTATTATGTGAACTCCTTAAACAAAATACAAAGGCTTCTGTGAATGGGCAATCATAGCTGCTCTGTGTGTTTTTCTCCTCTCAGAACCATGGAGTGTGTCTCTGGCAGAGCCATAAACCTGTCAGATATGAATAACAGACGTTCAGGAGATGTCATGCACCTCCTTGGACTTAACTCATAAGCTGGATACACACTATACAACTTTCTTTAGATTTTTTTTTCTTTAAATGTACCAAAACCATATAATAGGAAGTCAAACCTAAACACTTTCAATTTGTATGCAATCAGGCGGCCCTTGCACTACACAGTTGAAGGTGAATCCGAAAGCGGAGTTCTACCCAGAAATTTTGTTTTGTTTTGGCATCCACTCTTTTAATACTAAATAGATGTAAACCTTTTGTTTCCTTACTTTCAAACCGCCTAGTAATTGCATGTATTTTTTACTCACAATTTCCTTTCTCTCACTGCTGGACTTTTCCATTTTAGGTGAGGGCATCTGAAGCCCATCCTGGGTCTCCTGGCATCTCTTCCTGAAAGAAGTGCATGGTGGGTAACCATAATGCACTCCTCGATCTCGGGCCGCCTTGAATCACATAATTTCCTGTCTGAAAATAACACGATTTTACAGTACAGGGAAGCCTAAAGACTCCTGGGAAATGATGAGTCACATCTCCCAGGAGGCCAGGGAAAGCAGGAAATGAGGAAAAGAGCCTAGGACCTAATAGGGGCAGATTACAGAGACCACCTAGCAACAAGCGACTTAGGGTGAGTATAATTTTTTTCCTTCAAAGGTAAGTCTATATAGGAAAAGGACTTGGATGATGTAAAAAAAAATTCTGAGTGGAACTCCACTTAGTGTGTATGCTGCTATAGTTTACCAATTTTTCCCTGGAACTCAGCTTTAATTAATAAACTAAGGGTTCTTTGACACTCGTGGTGTGGTGCCCTCGCTCAGATCACTTTTCAGAGGGTTTTTAGCTGGTGGCGAGGAGGTGCTAGATCACCTCCCGCCCCCCCCCCCCCCACTGCCTGATTTGACCCCAAAATGCTGCTGAACTCAATAGGAGAGTGCGGTTTTGTCAAAGTCTGCACCCAGAGTTAAAAATGCTGCAGCTGCGGTGTGTGAACAGCCCAGTCCCGGCTATTATCTACAGTCCAGGTGCATGGCCGTTAAAACCACCTCCCGTCCCAAGACTTGGCTCACATGGTCGGCTGAGGAGCATTAAAACCAGGTGGGTGAGCCGTGGTTTTCCTGCCACATTGCCCCCCCCCCCCGAACAGTAACATACAGCAGCTCACATGCTTTTAAAAGTGCACTTATTTCTTAAAACCTGCGATGTACATGAGTGGCAATGGACATTTACTTTTTTTTTAGGAAAGAAGTTCCAGTATTTGTTTTCAATAAAGGGTACTGAGTTGGAAGACTCTACATTGAGGTAAAATAAATATGGTACATAGGTGTCAATATTACAACCTACCCCCCCCCCCCAAGGAGGCTGGACACGGGATCCTCAGGGGCGGGGCTTTCTAAATTTTCATTTATAGTAAATAGCATTCCAAGATGCCCGCACCCCACCACTGCTTTGTGTGCCCTGGAATCCACAAAACTGGGGCATCCGGATTTTAAAAGTTGTTTTTTTTTTCCATGACCCCTCCCCCTAGGTGCTTTACTATCAGCCTATCGCTGCGACGTGCTGCCCTACTAACCGAAGCCCATAAACGGAAGAAAATGCCAAGCTAATAAGCTGAATGCACGGTCAGAATTGTAGGACGAATTGGTTTTGGGGGTCTTGGTAGGCACAGTGGGGTGCAGTGAAGAAGAGGCAGGTTGTAGGCATCAGGTTTTTTACAGCAGCTACAACTTTAGATGTTTCCCGCCTCTGCAGGTTTGCTGTAAGATATAAGACGCTCCTAAAGTAGATATTTGAGAATGTTATTCCTTTTTTTGCACATATGAAAACATTTCATTTGCAATTGCTGAGTGCGCTGTACTTACCTGTATACAGCCTCAGCTACATTACGGTATACAGCGCTGTGTCCTGGCAGTAGGACAGGGACTTCCCATCCCACTCCAGGAACAAAATTGAGTCAGGCCATTCACAGGAAGCTTTGTATTACTCAAATGAAAACAAAGCTTCCTCTGATTGGCCGAGGCGGACAGTAATCGGGACTCAGGTAATCAGAGGAAGCTTTGTGTTCATTCATAGAATACAAAGCTTGCCATGAATGTAAAGTGTTTGAAGGTTTCTACTCTATGCATGAAGGTAAAAAAACTTGCAGTATGCAGCTACCCCCCCCCCCCCTCATACTTACCTGAGCCCCTTCTTGAGCCAATGGCTTGATCTCTGCAAAGCCGTTGGCTCCTGCTGCTGTCAATCACAGCTAGTAAAGAGAACGCAGGGGACGGGTCGAGCGGCTTGGGAGGAGGCAGGGGACGGGTCGAGCGGCTTGGGAGGGGGCAGGGGACGGGTCGATCGGCTTGGGAGGGAGCAGGGAACAGGTCAAGTGGCTTGGAAAAGAGCAGGGGACAGGTCGAGCGGCTTGGGAGGGGGCAGGGCACAGGTCAAGTGGCTTGGGAGGGAGCGAGGGGGGACGGGTCTAGCGGCTTTGGAGGGAGCGAGGGGGGACGGGTTTAGCAGCTTGGGAGGGAGCAGGGGACGGGTCGAGCGGCTTGGGAGGGAGCAGGGGACGGGTCGAGCGGCTTGGGAGGGAGCAGGGGACGGGTCGAGCGGCTTGGGAGGGAGCAGGGGACGGGTCGAGCGGCTTGGGAGGGAGCAGGGGACGGGTCGAGCGGCTTGGGAGAGAGCAGCTTGCTCTGGGGGCACTCAGCCAAGGGAGGAGCCGGGAGCGCCAGCAGGGAACCTGAGAAGAGGAGGAACGGGGCTGCTCTGTGCCAAACCATCACACAGAGCAGTTAAGTATAACATTTTTTTTTTTTTTTCAAATTGGAACCTTTAATATCGCTTTCATTTGTGATCCAAAAATAATCACATTATTCATAATCACATAATTCATTTTGGCAGCAAATTTCGATTCAGCTTTAGTCATATTTTAGTCATCTCAATTGTTTTTGTTTTAGTCTTATTTTAGTCATTTCAGTTGTTTTAGTCATATTTTATTCACCGCAATTGCTTTAGTTGTATTTTAGTCACCTCAGTTGTTTTAGTCGTATTTTAGTCATCTCAATTGTTTTAGTTTTTGTCGTATTTTAGTCATCTCAAATGCTTTAGTCGTATTTTAGTCATCTCAATTGCTTTAGTTGTATTTTAGTCATCTCAGTTGTTTTAGTTGTATTTTAGTTGTATTCTCAAATGCTTTCGTTTTAGTCATATTTTTGGCCTCTCAGTTGTTTTAGTCGTATTTTAGTGATCTCAAATGCTTTCGTTTTAGAGGTATTTTATTCATCTCAATTGTTTTTGTTTTAGTCATATTTTAGTCATCTCAATTGTTCTACTTTTAGTCGTATTTTAGTCATCTCAATAGTTTTTTTTTTTAGTCGTACTTTAGTCATCTCAATTGTTTTTTTTTTAGTCGTACTTTAGTCATCTCAATTGCTTTCGTTTTAGTTGTATTTTAGTCGACTAAAATGTCTTAGTCGGTTTTAGGTCGATGAAATTAACCCAGCCGGCCACGCTACGCATCGCATCCAAGACACAGGAATGACATTATTGTTTTTCTGATCCGCAGAGCTCCTCTCCTCCATATGGGATTGACCTGCCCATCGAATGAGAGCGGCTTTCTCTTTAGAAGTCGTCTTATCCCCCCCCTCCCTCCCTCATCCTAATGATAGTATTCCGGTAGGGAATCCTCCCCTGAGAATCTGCCATCTGTTGCTCTGTGCTGGGTCTGTATATTGAACGTCAGGACCTTTTGCTGATCGCTACTTGGATTCCCCCCCATGAGGCCGACAGGCAGCGGAGAGGCTGGTGAGGGGAAGCTTGTCGGTCGGCTCTCACATACAGACAACGCATGCGCTGCTAAGCGGAACGACCATGAAGGCATTGCGTTATCCATTCGCAAAATGTGCGGATTTCCACTTCTGCTGACTTTTGAGTACCTTTAATTTTTTTTTTTTTTGGGATGGTGCAGCAAAAAAGGAGATGGAAAAAAAAGGGGGGGGTTCAGTTCCTCTAACACTCGACAGGTTCAGGCGGCTCACTGCGAGTCCTGCTGTGCAGAGAGACGCGGGAGGCCGATACAAAGACAGATCCTCCTCCTATCGACAACTAGAATTTCTTTTTAACCGCTTCCCGACCGCGCCGCGTACGTTTACTGCTGCAGAGTGGCAGCGTCCCGCAAATCGCCGTCTATAAACGGCGGCTCGCACATGCGATGTAGAGGGCGGGAGCGCGCCCTCCTCACTCTGCAGAAGCGTGGCCGCGGGTCGGGGGGGGGGACTCAATCTCTGCCGAAGCGATTCAAAAAAGACGGGGAACCGACGATGTAAACATGGCGGTTCCCCGCTTTGTCAGAGATCTACTGATCGCTGTCACTGGGATCAGTTAGATCTCTGGTGCCCCTGGCAGCCCCGCCCCTTCACAGTTAGAACACGCCTAGGGAACACAGTTAACCCCTTCACTGCCCCCTGCAGGGTAACCCCTTTCCTGCCAATGACATTTATACAGTAATCAGTGGATATTTACATTTCTGATCGCTGTATAAATGTCATTGGTCCCAAAAAAGTGTCAAAATTGTGCGACATGTCCGCCGCAATATCGCAGTCCCGATAAAAATCGCAGATCGCCGCCATTACCAGTAAAAAAAAAAAAATTGTAAAAAAAAGCCAGAAATTAATTCTCATGGTTTGTAAACGCGGCAGCTTTTGCGCAAACCAATCGATCAATGCCGATAGCGATTTTTTTTTTACCAAAAATATGAGGAAGAATATAAATCGGCCAAAAACGATGAATTAATTTATTTGTATTTTAGCAAAAATAATTTTATTTTTTTTTCAAAATTGTTGCTCTTCTTTTGTTTTATAGCGGTGATCAGAAATGACGCAGAGGCGATCAAATACCACCAAAAGAAAGCTCTATTTGTGGGGAAAAGAGAATGCAAATTTTGTTTGGGTACAACGTCGCACGACCGCGCGATTGTCAGTTAAAGCAACGCAGTGCCGAATCGCAAAAAGCGGTCTTGGTCCTCAAGGGGGAAATCCTTCCGGGGCAGAAGTGGTTAACCAATACATAAACCGGGATTTATCGATTTCATATAGCGATCTGTGGCCATGCGGCCGATAGCTGGGCCTGTACACCATAACACGGCACGCATGTAGGGTGCAAGAGTCAAGGAGAAGGCGGTTTGGATTTCAGTACAGGCACAGGTCTCCTAAGCCCCTCCCCGTTCGCACCGGTGCGGCTTTGAAACCGCGCCCCTTCAGCGCAGTTTCAAAACCTGCGACAAGTCGCAAATAAAGCTGTTAAAAAAAAAAAAAAGTGCAGCGACCTATTTCATAAATCGCCGAGGAGTGAACGGTTCTGGCAATCGCATGACAAGTCGCACCGGTGTGAACGGGGGGGGGGGGGGGGG
>BLSH010076196.1:17777-29601 GCA_018402905.1 Glandirana rugosa | reverse complement strand
GATGATATCTTTCTTTTATGCAAGAAGGGCCCAACCAGTAAAAATACTCATCTTACCCTGGCCTCAGTACTGCAGGAGATGACATTGTCTGAGAACCTGAAATCCCATGAAAAGGTGATAAGGTGCTCCAGCAAAAGTCGGTAGCAACTTCTCGTGGTGGACGGTGATGTCACCCTTGCATAGGAGTAGCAGGGTGACCCCATGGTAAGATAAGTATGAATGTTTTTCTGCATGAGGGGGTCACGAATAAAAGTGGACATTTTGGTGCAAGGTCCACTTCAATCTTAAGGCGAACCTTTCATAAAAATGGAAGATCTTCTTTGCTGCCAGCCCTCCACCACTAGGGTTGCCACATCATCCCTTTAATCCAGGACACATATGAATTACACAGGTTTTGAGGCCAATTTAATGTAGATAAGGCACCAAGTGAGTTTAATTACCACTTTAATCAGCCACAGAACAACCTGTGTAATTCATATGTGTCCTGGATTAAAGGGATGATGTGGCAACCCTACCCACCACCCCAAACAGAATTAGTTTAAAAAACCCTAAAAAAGTTAAAGTCTCAACCGGAAAAAAATAAAAACTTATCTTGGTTCAACTTCCAGTGATTTCAGGAGACGTGGGCAACCTCAATGAGCTTCTCTGGGCACAAGGGAGGAGGTCACATGGCCCCCCGCCCCGGGAATTGTCATTAGTGACAAGAGAGGGCTGGTGGTGAGTTAAGCATAATCAAGGGGCCTTTAGCACTCTCATATTGCTTTAAAACTCCAAATGGCACTCCCCTGCAATACAAAGGGTATGATACTCACCATCATGGTGGCCTACATCCATCCCAGTGCACCCGTTCATAAGCCTCTTCAGCATTTAACACTTCTAGGAGAGTCTGAAACCTGTGTCCTCCATCCAGGGTTGCCAACCGCCAGTAAATTTACTGACAGTTTGAAAAAATCAGTGATTTTTACAACTGTCTATGAATGTCAGGGTCTGATAATTTGTCATGCTGTGCTGATTTTTTAAGTGTAAACCAAGCAAATTACTTGATATGGGTATTGTCAGTGTTTCCATGTTGTGTTTGAATATCAATTGCCTAGTTTTTAATAGGAGTTCTGTTATTTTTTCAGGTTGCCAGTAAAAAAATGTGCTCCGCCAGTAAATGTTACAAGTTTTGCCAGTAAAAAACGCTGTGGGAGGTTGGCAACACTGCCTCCATCACGTGCTGTGGCTCCATTCCCTGATCCCTATATCACAGCTTAGTCCTGTAGTGATGTTGGGGGGGGGGTTGGAGTGAAGGTAGAGGACATGGCCACCAGAAAGGTGAGTATAATACCTTTTATTGACCATTTTATTAAAGTCTGACAGTGTTTCTATCTTCTGGCCCCACAATAAATTCTATTTTATAGGGCTCTTCAAAAAGTTTCTGCACTTTTTTTAACTCTATTAAATATAAAAAGTGTGGAAATGTTTTGAAGATCCCTCGTATTAAAGCTGATGAGGCCAAGCGTATTGGAGTAACCAAATTCTTCTGTTACCACTTATGTAGGGATAGCGATCACCAGGGTCCCTGTTAGAAATCTCAGAGCCCCATACAGCCTACCTGAGTGCCCCGTGCAGTTGTTAGGTGGAGGCAGGATAGGCTTCTCCGAAGAGAAAAGTTTTCAGGGATCGCCTAAAAGTAGATAGATTTGGAGAAAGTCTGACAGATTGGGGTAGGGTATTCCAGAGGATGGCAGAGGCTCGGGAGAAGTCCTGGAGGCGAATATGGGAGGAGGTGATGAGAGAACTAGAGAGCAGAAGGTCTTGGGAGGAATAAACAGGACGATTAGGTTGGTATTTTGAGACCAGGTTAGTCATGTAGCTGGGAGTGGAGTTGTGGATGGCTTTGTAACTTATTAGTATTTTGAATTTAATTTGTTGGGTGAGTGGCAGCCAATGGAGGGATTGTCAGAGAGGGGTGGCAGACGCTGAGTGGTTTGTAAGGTGGATGAGTCTGGCAGTCTATTTAAAGGTAGGCCCGTGAGGAAGGAGTTGCAGTAGTCAAGGCGAGAGATAACTAGGGAGTGAATCAGGAGCTTTGTGGTTTCGTTGGTTAGGAAGGGACGTCGTTTGGAGATGTTGCGGAGATTGAGGCGGCAAGCTTTGGAAAGCGATTGGATGTGATGCCAAAAGGAGAGATCAGAGTCCAGGATAACACCGAGCACCCTGGCATGTGGGGATGGTTGTGCCATTGCTCTTAACAGAAAAGTCAGGGGAAGAGGCACGTGGGGGAGGAAATATTAGGAGCTCGGTTTTGGACAAGTTAAGTTTGAGGAAGTGGTGTGCCATCAGGGCCGGCTCTACCACTAGGCGTAGTAGGCGGCCGCCTAGGGTGCACTGGGTGGTCACTGTTGATCTGTCACTGTCTGACTCAGATAATGAGATTGTATTATCACATGCCATTTGCAAATGGATATAGAAATAGTGACTGATCTGCCAAATACCCCCCTCTGCCCCCACCCCCCGTGAGGCTGTATTTGATGGGCACAGGTCAAGTTGTATTTGATGGGCACAAGTGAAGCTGTATTTGATGGGCACAGGTGAAGCTGTATTTGATGGGCACAGGTGAAGCTGTATTTGATGGGCACAGGTGAAGCTGTATTTGATGGGCACAGGTGAGGCTGTATTGATTGGCGCTGGTGAAGCTGTATATGATGGGCACAGGTGAGGCTGTATTGATTGGCACTGGTGAAGCTGTATTTGATGCGTGCTGGTGAGGCTGCATTTGATTGGCGCTGATCAGGCTGGGCAGAGAAAAGGGGGTGGAGTCAGGGGTGGAGCCAAGGGGGCAGCAAAATGAGGTTTCGCCTAGGGTGTCAAAAATCCTAGCACCAGCCCTGTGTGCCATCCAGGCAGATATGTCTGTTAGTAAGTTAGTGATGCGTGATGAGACTGATGGAGTGAGCTTAGGGGTGGAGAAGTAGATTTGGGTGTCGTCAGCGTAGAAATGATATAGAAAGCCATGGGAGGCTATCAGCTGACCCAGGAAAGAGGTGTAGATTTAAAATAAGAGAAGTCGAAGAACAGAACCTTGGGGGACCCCAACGGAGCAAGAAAGAGGAGTGGAGGAGGTAGAATTGTAAGTGACACTGAAGGTGCGTTGGGATAGGTAGGACGAGAGCCACCGAAGAGCGCAGTCATGGAGACCGAAGGAGTAAAGCTTTTTGTGGTCAACCGTATCAAAGGCAGCCGACAGGTCCAGAAGTAGGAGTACTGAATAGTGTCCATTGGTTTTTTGTGGTTAGTAATCATTTGTGAGTTTTAGAAGAGCAGTTTCTTTGGAGTGTTGAGGGCAAAATCCAGACTGAAGGGGATCAAGAAGGTTATTGTTAATGAGGTGGTCACTCAATTGGTTGTAGACCAGGCGTTCAAAGAGTTTAAAGATAAGGGGGGGCAAGGAGACGGGGCGTAGATTGTTAAGATCGGTAGGGTCCAAGGACGGCTTTTTAAGTTTGGGTGTGACCAGTGCATGTTTTAGAGCATTGGGGAAGATGCCAGAAGAGAGGGAGAGACTGAAGATGTGGGTTAGAGTGCAGGGACGTGCGGTGAGGTCAGTGGCTGGTGAGGCACTGCATGGTATCAGAGCCAGATACACGCAGGTCACATACGATGCGAACGTTAGAGCGAGAGCAATCATTCTAGCGCTAGACCTCCTCTGTAACTCTTTTAAAGCGTTGCCTATGGAGATTCTTATGTACTGAACTTTGGCGCTATTCCACAAGGGTGCGCAATTTTAAAGCATGACATGTTAGGTATCTATTTACTCGGCGTAGCATCATCTTTTACATTATACAAAAAAAAAGCTAACTTTACTGTTTTTTTATTTTTTTATTCATGAAACAGTTTCTTTCAAAAAAAATAAAACGCTTTTGAAAAATTGCTGCTCAAATACCTTGTAACATAAAAAGTTGCAACAACCGCCATTTTATTCCCTAGGGTGTCTGCTAAAACAATATATATAATGTTTGGGGGCTCTGAGTAATTTTCTAGCAAAAAAAATGATGATTTTTACATGTAGTGTCAGAATTGGCCTGGGTGGCAAGGGGTTAATTGCCATTAGTGCGTAATATACAATTAATTATTATATATTATTTTTAAGGTAATTTACTATATTTTCAAAAACTGTACTCAGGCAGGTGGCTTAATGGACAAATTACTGAAGTTTAAAGTTGTAGCTTCAAACCAGTAATTTCACAGTAAATAGATAAGTAATAAATTATTGTCTTATAACATGTGGCGCCCTCCACGCTAGGTAGGTGTTTTGTAGGATTTTTGTTAGGTAAGGTAAAATTTAGTCAGGCCTGACTGAGTGCAGGCCTGATTGTTTTGATCCTGGGCTGGGAGTGGCTCAGGTAGGACTGGGTGATTCACAGATGGTGTCATCAGGACTTCCCACTTCGTTCTAGAAGCTTCTGGTGTTTTCTGGAAGGAGAGGTGGGAGGGGAGGTGTAGCCCTTCTGGGGTGTTCTAAGGAGCCCTGACCAATCCCCAATCTGGGTTGGCAGGGGGCAGGCCTCCTTAAATACCCAGGGTCAACCCAATCTGGGAAGAGAAGTTTGGGTGGAAGTCTTAAAGCGGAGTTCCACCCTGTGAAAAGTCAGCAGCTACCAAAAGGGTAGCTGCTGACCTTTAACAATCGGCCACTCACCTGTCCCTCGTTCCAGCGATGCAGCCGCCCGAGGGCTCGCTCGTCTCCCCCTCCCCTCTGCGGCGCCGGCATCACAAGTGTGGGCATCCAGCTTTGGCTTTAAAGCCGGGCGCTCACTGCGCATGCGCGAGTCTCGCTGCGGCTTGTGAGAGGCTCTGCGTATCTTCTGGGACCTGTGACGTGTCCCAGAAGATCGCCGAGAGGGAGGGGGGAAGATGGACTTCCTTTCCGGAGCCGTGGGAGGAAGTGGACCAGGGACCCTGTGAAAAAAATACATGCCAATTGTGGCATGTCGGGGGGGTCACCTTCCCTTAAAGCCTAAGTTCCACATCTTCGCTTGAAGATGGAGTAGTGTGGGCTGTCGTGGCCAGGGGAAGCTCCCAGTCTGGGGGGGGGGGACCCGGGCACAAGGCAGAGCGGAAAGGACAGCGGGAGAGGGCACTGTTCGGGAGAGATCTCCAGTGTAGAACTACAACTGTCAGGATGTCGGTGAGCAACATACCCTGGGAAACTTTTAGAGGCACGCCGCAGTGGATTGGGGTGAGAAACAATCTGGGAAGGATGCAGAAGCCAGTGTGGGATTCCTATGTTGCTGTGGTAGTGGAGAAGGCCCTTGAAGGAGCTGACAGGGCCTGGAAGAAGATGGGATGGGAGTAGTAGTCCATCAGGCCAGCTAGCATACAGTGCTGTGCTACACAATGGAGGCTATTAGCCTCTGCCTGTAATGGGTGGTCCGGAGGCCCTGCTTAAACTACAGCAGGCCTCACCATGTGCTAGCTAGGCCAGAAGAAGATGTAATGGAGGCCTGATAAATATCCTTTCTGTGAGAAGCAACTGTTGTGCAGGAGAGAAGTACAAGGAGTGTAACGGTCAGCAAGTGTTGTGCTGGAGGAAGTTGGAGAAGTGTATATACTGGAGAGTGTATATAGCGGTCCCATGTAAAGAACTGTTCAATTTCTGGGCATCCCATCTAAGTTCAAATCCCCTAATAAAAAAAAACAATACAAAGTACCAACCTGTTCTGTGTCTCCCGATGTGCGGAAAAGTGTGATTGAGGGCAGTGTGATCAGGTGAACCACAACAACCAGCCACCCCTAAGGGGGCCATTGGCTACAAACATATAGCATTATAATATATGATTTAGCTTGTACTTTTTCAGCAGCAGCAGATTCTCATTCTCCCTCTTAACTGTGTGAGAAAAACACGGGATTATGAGTAAATACACATAAACCCATGTATTTCCTTGTAGTTAAGAGGGCTGGGCTGGAAGGTATCATTTGTTTTTTAGACGCGCCCCCTTCTATGACACTGCACTGAGGCCTGCCTCCACTGCAGCATTTTTATTGGACAGTTTGGGCCAATGGTGGTGTACCATTGGTCCAAGGATCCAAGCTGTCCATTGAGCTCAGTGCCTCTGACAAGAAGTGAGGAGAGGCACTGTGAGCTCATCCTCTCAGTCTGCTGCAAACACAGTGAGCCAGCTTGTATTTAAACTGGCCGCTCGGTATGTAGCTTCTGACAGGCTGAGCAAGGAGCCCAGTATCTCCGGAACCATAGATGATAAGAGCCCCAGTGGTGGGGTAGGACTTCAGCTACCTGCCAAATTTGGGGTCCCAGGTCACCAAGCTATGACCCTCAAAGTCGATTGTTTATTTATTTATTTATTTTTTATGTTCATGGCAGGTGAGGCAGTGCCTCCCCTGACTGCACATCCCTGAGAGAGTGTAGGATAGAGTCAGAGGGTGACTGTAGTATTTGAGAGGGAATAGGGTCCAGGAGACAGTTGGTTAGGTGGGCATTAGAAAGGAGTTTAGCAACTTTGTCCATAGCAGCAGGTTTGAATAAGGGGAGTGTCAATTGTACCTGTTGAAATGGGGTGTTAACTGGAGGAGATGCCTGCAGAGTGGAGATTTCATTGCGAATTGTATCAATCTTATTTTTGAAGTGATTAGCAATTTCCTGGGCAATGAATGAGTTAGTGAGTGGAGGAAGTGGAGGGCGAAGTAGAGTTGAAAGTAGAGAAGAGTTGACGGGGACTGGATGAGAAAGTGTTAATAAGAGTGGTAAAATAGGTCTGCTTGGCAGTGTGGAGTCAAGAATTGTATTTTTGGAGGGCAGGTTTGTATTGGTTGAAGTCTTTGGGAGACTTAGTCTTTTTTGAGATTTATGGTGTCATCTGTTTGTGTGATGAGAGGGAGGAGAGTGAAGAACCTGGAATCCCACTCCACCTCCTTTGCCTCCATTAGGTCTAGGGGAGTGAGTCCAGAGAAGGCCACCATGGGAGAGGGAAGCAGGAGAAGGAGTGTCAGATTCATGGATCCAGGTTTCAGTGATAGCAAGTGGATTAAAGAAGTAAGTGACAAAGAGGTCACAAACAGCGATAAGTCCCCCTGTGTGCCTGCGGCACCCGGCAGAAGGGAAAGGAGGGAAGCTGCGAGGATGGTGGTGGTGGGGCGGGGTCAAGTGGGGCACAGAGAGGGGCACGGGCAGCAGAAGGAAGGGGCACCTGGACAGGAGGGAGGTGATCGATGCAGCAGGGGTGGCATTTATAGGAATTGATCCCCTGCTGTTCCCTTCTGCAGCAGCTGAAAGCCAGCGGGAGGGAGAGGAGGAGAAGTTGCTGCAAGAGTGCATCTGTTACAGTAAATGCCACCCTGCTACACCGATCGCTCCCCTCCTGTTCAGGTTCCCCTTTCTTCAGCTTGTCAGCTGCCTGCCCCCCCCCCCGTTAAATTGATGGGGCCTGGGCCGCATACAAGAGGACTGGTGGTGCCCCCTTATCGGCGGCCCTGGCGATCACATAAGACTTCCTGCCCTGGAGGGGTCATTTGTTGAGCATCCACCACCACCATAGGTATCTGATTAATGTCCATTCCATTCCTTTTAGGTATGTAACCTACTTATTGTGAACCACCTATGACTTGGATATGGACATACTTTATTTGTGGCACCTCCTCATCCCCTAGAGCAGCCTTTCTCAACCCCTTTGACATAGAGGAACCCTTGAAATAACTTTTGGTGTCAGGGAACCCCTACTTGCTATATCTGCAGTTCTCTGTAGCATAATGGACAGAGGGAAGAATGCTCCTTACATTTGTGGTAATTGGGAAGAATACCCCCTTACGGATAGATAAAAAAATCATCATTTTTGGTGATTACTTATCTTAGAGGCAAAAACTGCTCATTACTCAAGGAACCCCCAGCAACCTCTCGAGGAACCCAAGAGCTCCACGGAACCCTGGTTGAGAAAGGCTGCCCTAGAGGCTAGGGACCACCAGAGGCCAGGTGGGCTAACATTTCACCACAGGGTTGTATTCTTGACTTTGACATGAACAGATGGGCACCAATCACTTTTGGAGAGTTAGTAGAATTTATTCAATAAACTCAAAAGAGAGAGGGTTAGGGCACAGGACACCCAGAAAGAACAGTACGAGGGCTCCAAAATTCTACTTACAACCTATATAGGGAAAATACCTTTAAGACTGGAACTCTACATTCACCTGATGACACGGTAAATAAATATTTCCATATTAAAAGTATTTATATTAGTTGGGAATATTTTCCTAATACCCTATGGTTCCCAATACTCTATTACAAATCCACCAATGGGCACCTCTGCTACACGAGAAACCTCTGGGCTTTTCAAATAAATATGATATATTTACATGGATAAGATTTATGTTACTTAAAAATTCTAACCTAATACTCTACAGTTCCCAGTGTTATATTACCAATCCACCAATGGACAACCCACTACGTGAGAAACCTCTGGGCTTTTCAAATACATACATATTTATGATGCAAATAGGAGAACTTTACTGAAAATAATGCAAACGTGGACATAACCTTTTTATTAACTTACATGAGTCGTTCAAATTTCACATGTTGGTAGTGTAAAGGCACAGTTGGTCAACAACGGTTGTCCAACAGCCTGTTGGCCGATAAACTGACCGTTAGCACGCACGATCCAAAAGCCAATTTCCAATTGTTGGCCAACAGAAGTTGGCTGACAAGACTAGAAAACTTTTGATGGCCAACAAGGCATTGGCCAATCGTTGGCTCCTGTGTACAGAAGTTGGCCCAACAAAAAGTTGGAAGTGGAAACACGCATGCTTGGAAACCAGGAAGTGTTCGGTCGTGTAAACCTGTGTTCCTGATTCACAAATCACATTCCCCTGAACTTCCTCTTTATACGCTCGTAACACTGCGTTCAGCTTTGTTGGCCAATTACTTGACGTCAATACTCTAAACACAACCGCCAACAGCCAATTTGGACAAAAGTTGGACGTTCGGTTGGCCAACAATCTGCACGTGTGTACAAGGCTTTACTCTTCCTCTACAGTAAAGCCTCGTACACGCGGTTCGATAGTCGTACGAACGCGCTTCAGATTTTTGTCAAAAGCGCGTGTTCATGATTTGGTAAAGCATACCGACCATCCGAAAATTCTCGCTCGACCTTCACGCAACGTCAGAAGTGACGTAATGCTTTGAACATTTTTTGCATCTTTTTTTTCCTTTCTGAGCATGTGTAGTCTCGGTCGTACGATTTTTTTTCGCACGAAAACCATCCTAACGGAACGAAAATTGGACGTTGCGTCATCGTACGAAAAAAAATTCTAGCCTGCATATCCAGCTTTTGTCTGACGAAAAATCTAAATCCGCTGTTGAAAGGAGCATACTAACGGTAAGAATTTCGGATGACGAAAATTCTTGTCCGAAAATCGGATCGCGTGTACCGGGCTTTACTCTTCTTCTTCTTTTTCATTGTAGGTAAATAATGGATTCCAAGCAGAAACAACAAGCCGTCATTGAGCTCCTGATGAAGGAGGGGTGCAGGCTGTCCTACCCTGAGGGTCTCCCACCGCGTGGTTTGTCTTCAATGCTGGTTTCCAGTTCTATTTGTCCTATTTACCATTATCATTGAAAGTGAAAGTAAAAGAAAATCCAAAAATGTTGGGTTGTCCCCAGAAAAGTAATAGAGGGGGATATCTTCCAATGGGGACACTAGTTCTGGTGACCTGGGGGGCAGGGTTGCCAACCGCCAGTAAATTTACTGACAGTTTGTAAAAATCATTGATTTTTACAACTGTCTATAAATATCAGGGTCTGATAATTTGTCATGCTGTGCTGACTTTTTAAGTGTAAACCAAGCAAATTACTGGATATGGATATTGTCAGTGTTTCCATGTTGTGTTTAAATATCAATTATCTTAGTTTTTAATAGGAATTCTATTATGTTTCAGGTTGCCAGTAAAAAATGCTCTCCGCCAGTAAAGTTTCCATGTTTTGCCAGTAAAAAATGCTGCGGGAGGTTGGCAACACTGCTGGAGGGTCCCCAAGGAATTCCTTAATTTTCAGGGATTTCCTCTCCTCTTCCTGTTTGGCTTTGGGACAGGAAGTGAAGGGAAATCTCCACAATGGGACACATATGGCGAAAATAAAAGGGGTTATAACCCTCCCTTACTCTAGCCCCCCCCCAAAAAAAAGTGCCTATAGTTCTTCTTTAAACTTCCTCATCCATCTGTGTACATTGCTCTTGACATCTCCATAAATATTTTGTAGCCTTCTGTGGATGTCGGACAGCCTGCGCTCCTTTCAAGAACTCAGTGGCGGCGCCTTGCTTCTGCTTGGAAGCCATTATTTACCTGCAATGAAAAAGAAGAAGAGTTACTATAGACCAGCCTTTCTCAACCAGGGTTCCATGGAGCTCTTGGAGGTTGCTAGAGGTTCCTTGAGCAATGGGCAGTTTTCGCCTCTCAGATAAGTAATCACCAACAATGATGATCTTTTTTTCTATCCGTAAGGGGGGGATTCTTCCCAATGACCACAAAGGTAAGGAGCATTCTTCCCTCTGTCCGTTATTCGAATGTACAATGAGCCGCAGATATAGCAATTAGGGGTTCCCTGACACCGGAAGTTATTTCAAGGGTTCCTCTATGTCAAAGAGGTTGAGAAAGGCTGCCAACATGTGAAATCTGAACAGCCTATGTAAGTTAACCAATTCCCACCGTTCCGGGTGGATGTCCCCCCCAGAAAGCGCCTCCACCGGAAACAGCGGGTGACAGATCAGTGTGCCGGCCACCACCGGTACCATGTGATCGCTGTGACCGATCACAGCAGATCACATGACAATTATACACAACGGATGTCTTTCATTCATGCCATCAATTGTGTACTATTGTGTTGATCTCTGTGATTGGCCACAGTGATCACACGGTACAGACAGGACCAATCACAGCCCATCTCTGTACCGTGTGATTAGCTGTGGCCAATCACAGCTAACCACACGAGTAAACACTGAATGAATCCATTTAATTCAGTAAAAATGGTTGCTTATAACAGGGAAATTCACTGGTATAAGCAATCACAGTGTGTACATTTTTGGGCAAAATATAAAAACCCGTGGTGATAGGTAACGTGCAGTGCAATCAACGTTTTCCTGTGTAGGCACGGTTATGGCGCGTTTGTCAGCAAAAATTGGGTTAAAACAGGTGGTGAGGAGACATCGCATCGCTTCCTCACGCCCTGTCAGTAGCCTCTGGAGCATGATGTGAACGCCGATCAGGCTTCAGAGGAAAGGGAAATTCCTCTTAAATAGCACCACAAGGCGCTAACACATGTAATGGGCGTTACCACAATGCACCTTATTGCAAAGGTATGTTTCAGCCCTTAATGGCTGTGCTGAGCCCACCCACCCACCTCACTAAATCCCACCCACTTCACTAAGTCCCACCCCCTTGTTCTTGCACCGCCACGTCAATCGTTCAGGGGAAGTGGTGGAATTTTTGGATGAATTACCCTTCATAAAAACTCACCGGCCACTGTATTAGGTGCACCTTGCTAGTCCCGGGTTGGATCCCCTTTATTGGGTCCACCTTGCTAGTAGTGGTTGGAACCCCTTTATTAGGTCCACCTTGCTAGTAGCGGTTGGACCCCCTTTATTAGGTCCACCTTGCTAGTACCGGGTTGGACCCCCTTTATTAGGTACACCTTGCTAGTAGCGGGTTGGACCCCCTTTATTAGGTACACCTTGCTAGTAGCGGTTGGACCCTCTTTATTAGGTACACCTCGATGATCGTTCCACATGGATTATTTCTCCCAGGTTGGCGATGATCGTTCCACATGGATTATTTCCCCCAG
>BLSH010076194.1:13012-25557 GCA_018402905.1 Glandirana rugosa | reverse complement strand
ACACTGTGTGCCATGAATCCCTCCTGAGTATCGGAGATGTTGGTGGGTGCGTTGTGCTGGGCATGCCATGCGTTGTGTGGCTGAGCACACTGTGTGCCATGAATCCCTCCTGAGTATCGGAGACGTTGGTGGGTGCGTTGTGCAGGGCAGGCCATGCGTTGTGTGGCTGAGCACACTGTGTGCCATGAATCCCTCCTGAGTATCGGAGATGTTGGTGGGTGCGTTGTGCTGGGCATGCCATGCGTTGTGTGGCTGAGCACACTGTGTGCCATGAATCCCTCCTTTGTGCTGAGGGCTGTAATCAGAGCCTCCATGAAGGCTGTTCAGGTCTCTGGGGGGTGTCATGGTGCTGTGTAGGATGTATGGGCACTTTGTCAGTGGCAGAACAAAGCACAGGCAGTGCGTGCGTCACGGGAGGGCGACATTCCAGAGCTCGGGGACATTTTCCACCATCACCTGCTCATTATATGTGAGGATGGACAGGGGCACCCAGGCCGGCCTTGGATTATGGTGCCCACTTCCTGCAAACTCTCTTTTCTCACTGCCATTAAAACGCAGTCATGAGCCGCATTACATGGGACTGGCATAATTGTGCCACACCAGAGATGGCGAGTCCAGAGAGTGGCGGCTCAGTCCAGAGACATGGGGTGCTGGTACATGAGGAAAACCCGCTCCCCACCAGGGTACATGGGGTGCTGGTACATCAGGAATACCCGCTCCCCCCCAGGGGACATGGGATGCTGGTACATGAGAAATACCCGCTCCCCACCAGGGGACATGGGGTGCTGGTACATGAGAAATACTCGCTCCCCACCAGGGGACATGGGGTGCTGGTACATGAGGAATACCCTCTCCCCACCAGGGGACATGGGGTGCTGGTACTTGAGGAATACCCGCTCCCCACCAGGAGACATGGGGTGCTGGTACATGAGGAATGCCCGCTCCCCACCAGGGGACATGGGGTGCTGGTACATGAGGAATGCCCGCTCCCCACCAGGGGACATGGGGTGCTGGTACATGAGGAACTTGTCCATGTGTGTATGGTATGATGACCCATGGACTTGTCCATGTGCGATTGGTATGATGACCCATGGACTTGTCCATGTGTGAATGGTATGATGACCCATGGACCTGTCCATGTGTGTATGGTATGATGACCCATGGACTTGTCCATGTGTGTATGGTATGATGACCCATGGACTTGTCCATGTGTGATTGGTATGATGACCCATTGACTTGTCCATGTGTGTATGGTACGATGACCCATGGATCTGTCCATGTCTGTATGGTATGATGACCCATGGACCTGTCCATGTGTGAATGGTATGATGACCCATGGACTTGTCCATGTGTGAATGGTATGATGACCCATGGACTTGTCCATGTGTGTATGGTATGATGACCCATGGACTTGTCCATGTGTGATTGGTATGATGACCCATGGACTTGTCCATGTGTGTATGGTATGATGACCCATGGACTTGTCCATGTGTGATTGGTATGATGACCCATGGACTTGTCCATGTGTGATTGGTATGATGACCCATTGACTTGTCCATATGTGTATGGTATGATGACCCATGGACTTGTCCATGTGTGATTGGTATGATGACCCATTGACTTGTCTATGTGTGTATGGTATGATGACCCATGGACTTGTTTTTATGTAAATGGTATGATGACCCATGGACTTGTTCATGTGTGTATGGTATGATGACCCATGGACTTGTCCATGTGTGTATGATATGATGACCCATGGACCTGTCCATGTGTGTATGATATGATGACCCATGGACTTGTCCATGTGTGTATGATATGATGACCCATGGACCTGTCCATGTGTGAATGGTATGATGACCCATGGACTTGTCCATGTGTGTATGGTATGATGACCCATGGACTTGTCCATGTGTGTATGATATGATGACCCATGGACCTGTCCATGTGTGTATGGTATGATGACCCATGGACTTGTCCCTATGTGTATGGTATGATGACCACAAGTCAAGTTACTGATGTTTGAAAGCAGCCCATTGACCTCCATCATGTAGGCAGTGGTAAAATTTGCACCACCATGGTCTGCAGATGTGATAGCTGTGTGCTTGTCTCTCATAGATTGGATGGCAGGTGGACAAATTGATCTTTGTCTACCAATCCAGGATGGAGGTCCTTGCCCTGTTCTTGGAGGCCTCTGTCTAACCTCCGGCTGCTTCCAGCACAACCATGAGGAGTCCGTCAGCGCTCTTCCTCTGCTAGGACTGCGGCAATCTGATTTCTGTTGTGGAGAAATGTCTTTAGGTATCACAGCTACGTCCTGTCTGGGGAATTCACTGCATGAAAGTCCTGTAGGGATCACAGCTCTCATCTGCTGGGGGTATTTAGGGGTAAATTTAGGGGCAAGCCTCCTTGGATACTCAGGATCAGCCCAATCTGGGAGGAGTTTGGGTGGAAGAGCTGGAATGTAGCTGAGGTTGTAGAGGCCTCCCCCAGGAGGGAGTCCCCAGTCTGGGGGGGGTGACTTTGAGGCCTGGGCTCGGGTGCATCGGCAGATCCTGGAGCAGCACAAGGGAGCAGGAGAACATCAGAGAGCGCTACTGGAGAAGCTCAGCATGGAGTCCACCAGGTGGTCGGTGAGTGGCGCACACCCTGGGAAGCTGTAGAGGCACGGCGGAGAGGATTGGGGTGAGAGACAATCTGGGAAGGATGCAGAAGTCAGTAAGGGACTGCGGTGTCATGGTGGCAGTGGCTGACACAGGGCCGGATTAGGAGCAGGAGAAGCCTGGCGCTGAGGATTTTGGTGGCCTTTTTATGAAAATAAGGAAAATGAAAACAATTTTTTGTTATGCTGCCGCAATTTACATTTCCATCAATGTGCACACTGCATACAGAGCAGGGCGGGGGCAGTATTAGTGACTCCCTCACACCATTGGGCTGGGCCTATCTTAAGGAAGGGGCCTGGAGCTGCAGCTCCAATAGCCCCTCTGTTAATCCAGCCCTGGGCTGACAGGGCCTGGAGCAAGAGGGTGGGCTGGGAGTAGTAGTCCATCGGGCCGGCTAGCACATCAGTGTATCTACACCAACCTTTCTCAACCTTTTCAACACAGAGGAACCCTTGAAATAATTCTCCGGTCTCGGGGAACCCCTGCTAAAAATTAAATATCTACAACTCATGATACATTAGTGTGATGGTCAATGGGAAGAACGCTCCTCACACTTGTGGTCATTGGGAAGAATGCTCCTCACACTTGTGGTCATTGGGAAGAATGCTCCTCACACTTGTGGTCATTGGGAAGAATGCTCCTTACACTTGTGGTCAATGGGAAGAATGCTCCTCACACTTGTGGTCAATGGGAAGAATGCTCCTCACACTTGTGGTCAATGGGAAAAATCCTCCTTACACTTGTGGTCATTGGGAAGAACGCTCCTTCCACTTGTGGTCAATGGGAAGAATGCTCCTTACACTTGTGGTCATTGGGAAGAACGCTCCTTACACTTGTGGTCATTGGGAAGAATGCTCCTCACACTTGTGGTCATTGGGAAGAACGCTCCTCACACTTGTGGTCATTGGGAAGAATGCTCCTCACACTTGTGGTCATTGGGAAGAATGCTCCTTACACTTGTGGTCATTGAGAAGAATGCTCCTCACACTTGTGGTCAATGAGAAGATTGCTCCTCACACTTGTGGTCAATGAGAAGATTGCTCCTCACACTTGTGGTCAATGGGAAGAATGCTCCTTACACTTGAGGTCAATGGGAAGAATGCTCCTTACACTTGTGGTCAATGGGAAGAATGCTCCTCACACTTGTGGTCAATGGGAAGAATGCTCCTTACACTTGTGGTCATTGGGAAGAATGTTCCTTACACTTGTGGCCATTGGGAAGAATGCTCCTTACACTTGTGGTCATTGGGAAGAATGCCCCTTACACTTGTGGTCAATGGGAAGAATGCTCCTCACACTTGTGGTCAATGGGAAGAATGCTCCTTACACTTGTGGTCAATGGGATGAATGATCCTTACACTTGTGGTCAATGGGATGAATGCTCCCTACACTTGTGGTCATTGGGAAGAATGCTCCTTACACTTGTGGTCAATGGGATGAATGCTCCTTACACTTGTGGTCATTGAGAATAATCCCACCCTTACAGATGGCTAAAAAGATCAATGATGTAATTGGGAATTTATCTGAGAGGTAGAAATTGACCATTGCTCAAGGAACCCCTAGCAACCTCTGGAGGAACCCTGGTCTACAAACTAGGGGACCAACTGTCCCTACCTGTAATGGGAGGTCCTGAGGCCCTGCGCACAGCTTGGCAGGCCTCACCATGTGTTTGTCAGGCTGGAGGAATGGAGGAGGCCTAGTAACCTTCCTTCTGGGCCTGGAACAAGTAATGTGCAGGAGAGAGGAACCGGAGCTTAGTGGATCAAGGGCTGGAGGAAGAAGTGTAACTGGAGTAAGTGAGGTGCTGGAGGACAAGGGGAGCTGTATATAGAGGTCCTGTGTAAATTTGCAACCAATTCCTTGGGCATCCCATAACATCCCCAATCCCCATCCAAGTTCCATCCCCTAATAAAACAAAACAAAGTACCGGCCTGTTCTGTGACTCCGGGTGATGGATGTGATTGAGGGCACTGTGAGCAGGTGAACCACAAAACTCAGCCACCCCTAAGGGGGCCATTGGCTGCATATGCTTGTTTGCTACTCGTGGCTCCAACAAAATGGACGCCAGCCAGCCGGCCTTTTATCCTCTCCACGTCACTCAGCGCGTGACGTCACGAGCGGCACGCGGACGCGATACGTCCCACCGCGCATGCGCGGGAGGTGCTGTCGGATTTAGAACAGAAACGAGGCGTGGACAGAAATCCAAGTCTCACTTCCAAGCAGTGGCGGCCCTTCCATATGGGGAGCCGCCCCCCTAATCCATGCGTCCGGCTCCTAATCTACATGCAGGGCGCCGGACGCATGGATTCCAATGAGGTTTCGTTTTTTTAGAAGCACGGGATTAAAGCCAGAGGCTCTAATTGGCTTCAAAAAAGGGTGGGCCCGGGGCGCAGACCCAGTTGTGTGACAAGAGCGAATTGATATTCGCAATGGCCTTCCTGATTCTCCTCCCAGCCAATCAGGAAGCGGGTCCTGAGACCCGTCACCCGACTGGCCGAGAGGAGAAGCGATCCTATTGGCCGCTGAGGAGGGAGGAGAAGCAGGGGATGCTGAAGGTGAGAAGAGGAAGGCGCAGAGTGAAGCCGCCGCCCGGAGGAAGCGTTGACCGCGACCTAGATGGGGTAAGTGCGAGGCTGGTAACTGACCGACCGGCCAACCGGGCGGTGGCTGGTGGTATATTTTTTGGTAATCCACCCGCTGACATCCAACCCCCCCCAAAAATATACCACCAGCCGCCACTGCTTCCAAGACCGAAATAAGAGCGATGGCCGTGCTCTCAATGATGGATGTAAAGCGGTATGCAGGCCGTGGCACACCGCTACCCCATGGAAGGGATGGGCACTACGCCATCTGCATCCCCAGGCCAGACACCTACCAAAGTGCAGATCCCTGGCCCGGGATTGTATCTACCAGGTGGGGACAAAAGGCATGGCAGTGGCATGAGACGCCGCCCACCATGCCCTATGGCCATCTAATAATGCGGCCCACCCCCTCCACTGGGCATCATTGCTATTTCATTCTTACAGTGATCGACCTGCGATCAGTATTGCCAATTCAATATTACGTCATTATCAATCAACGGTGTTTCCTCTTTTTATATCATAATGACAACAGAAACTGCCCAAATGACCCTGATCAAAAGTTTACATACCCTGGTGATTTTGGCCTGATAACATGCACACAAGTTGACACAAAGGGGTTTGAATGGCTATTAAAGGTCACCATCCTCACCTGCGATCCGTTTGCTTGTAATTAGTGTGTGTGTATAAAAGGTCAATGAGTTTCTGGACTCCTGACAGACCCTTGCATCTTTCATCCAGTGCTGCACTGACGTTTCTGGATTCGGAGTCATGGGGAAAGCAAAAGAATTGTCAAAGGATCTGTGGGAAAAGGTAGTTGAACTGTATAAAACAGGAAAGGGATATAAAAAGATATCCAAGGAATTGAGAATGCCAATCAGCAGTGTTCCAACTCTAATCAAGAAGTGGAAAATGAGGGGTTCTGTTGAAACCAAACCACGGTCAGGGAGACCAACTAAAATTTCAGCCACAGCTGCCAGGAAAATTGTTGGGGATGCAAAGAAAAATCCACAGATAACTTCAGGACTCTCTGAAAACATGGGACGTGGCTGTTTCAAGATGCACAATAAGGAGACACTTGAAGAAAGATGGACTGCATGGTCGAGTCGCCATAAGAAAGCCATTACTACGCAAATGCCACAAAGTATCCCACTTACAATACGCCAAACAGCACAGAGACAAGACTCAAACCTTCTGCCACAAAGTATCCCACTTACAATACGCCAAACAGCACAGAGACAAGACTCAAACCTTCTGCCACAAAGTATCCCGCTTACAATACGCCAAACAGCACAGAGACAAGACTCAAACCTTCTGCCACAAGGTATCCCACTTACAATACACCAAACAGCACAGAGACAAGACTCAAACCTTCTACCACAAAGGCATTTGGAGTGATGAGACCAAAATTGAGCTTTGTGGTCACAACCATAAGCCCTACATTTGGAGAGGAGTCAGCAAGGCCTATGATGAAAGGTTCACCATTCCTACTGTGAAACACGGTGGTGGCTCGCTGATGTTTTGGGGATGTGTGAGCTACAAAGGCACAGGAAATTTGGTCAGAATTGATGACAAGATGAATGCAGTTATCAGAAAATACCAGAGGAACATTTGTATTCATCAGCCAGGAAGCTGCGCATGGGACGTCCAACATGACAATGATCCAAACCACAAGGCCAAGCCGACCTCTCATTGGCTACAGCAGAATAAAGAGAAGGTCCTGGAGTTGCCATCTCAGTCTCCTGACCTCAATATCATTGAGCCACTCTGGGGAGATCTCAAACATGCAGTTCATGCAAGACAGCCCAAGAATTTCCAGGAACTGAGGAATGGGCAGCTTTACCATCTGAGAAGATAAAAAGCCTCATCACCCACAAATCCCACAAAAGACTTCAAGCTGCCATTGATGGTAAAGGGGGCAACACACGGTATGAAGAACTGGGGTATGTAAACTTTTGATCAGGGTGATTTGGGGAGTTTCTGTTGTCATTGTGATATAAAAAGAGGAAACACCGCTGATTGATAATAAATGGCTTCAGCCAAACACCAACCATGAGTGAGAGAAAAGTTTTTGTGTTCTCATTCATATTCTCTGAAAAATGGCCAAGAAATCATAAATTCCGCCGGGGTATGTAAACTTATGAGCACAGCTGTATATCCGTAATTTTTTCTTTATAGATAATGTGCCATTCAGTTCACATTGATGCATGAAGTCCTGAAGAAGCTGAAAATCGTTTGGCGAAACATGTCGAGATTGATGCATCCGCTGTAATATGAAACATGTAAACTACTTTGTGTTTTTACAAATAATGATTTTAACTGATATGAAATAATCGATGATTCAATTTTATGGGCATTGCATTAATTTGCACCCCAAAGTCCTACATTCTTTCCATCATTTCATCTAGGACTGCAAATCGGTGCTCTCAGCAAATCTCAGCATTCAGAGGCAGCGATGTCCAAACTTTTGTTGTCTGTCCTTTAGACTTTAGAGGGGGGTGGATTGTGGCCACTGAGTGTAGAAAATGTCTCAGGCCCACCAATCCATGACAATAAACATGGTCTCAGGGTAAGTGGTCAGTAGAAGGAGGAATAGTGCCCCTTCATTGGTGTCAGTGGGAGGAATAGTGCCCCATCATTGGTGTCAGTGGGAGGAATAGTGCCCCATCATTGGTGTCAGTGGGAGGGATAGTGCCCCATCATTGGTGTCAGTGGGAGGAATAGTGCCCAATTATTGGTGTCAGTGGGAGGAATAGTGCCCAATCATTGGTGTCAGTGGGAGGAATAGTGCCCAATCATTGGTATCAGAGGGAGGAATAGTGCCCCATCATTGGTATCAGAGGGATGAATAGTGTCCCATCATTGGTGTTAGTGGGAGGAATAGTGTCCCATCATTGGTGTCAGTGGGAGGAATAGTGCCCCATCATTGGTATCAGAGGGAGGGAGCACCCCATCATTGGTATCAGAGGGAGGGATAGTGCCCCATCATTGGTATCAGAGGGAGGGATAGTGCCCCATCATTGGTATCAGAGGGAGGAATAGTGTCCCATCATTGGTATCAGTGGGGGGAATAGTGTCCCATCATTGGTGTCAGAGGGAGAGATAGTGCCCCATATCGTTGGGCGGAATAGTGCCCCAAGGGCAGGATATAGTCTAGAAAACGGCCGCCTCTGGCCCTCCGGCCGCAGTTTGCAGACCCCTGTTTTAGATGATCTCAAACAGTAGATATTTTCTATACCTATGAGGCTGAAATCAGGAGTGCCTGGGCACAGGAAGGAGCTGAAATCAGGAGTGCCTGGGCACAGGAAGAAGCTGAAATCAGGAGTGCCTGGGCACAGAAAGGAGCTGAAATCAGGAGTGCCTGGGCACAGGAAGGAGCTGAAATCAGGAGTGCCTGGGCACAGGAAGGAGCTGAAATCAGGAGTGCCTGGGCACAGGAAGGAGCTGAACTCAGCAGTGCCTGGGCACAGGAAGGAGCTGAAATCAGCAGTGCCTGGGCACAGGAAGGAGCTGAAATCAGCAGTGCCTGGGCACAGGAAGGAGCTGAAATCAGGAGTGCCTGGGCACAGGAATGAGCTGAAATCAGGAGTGCCTGGGCACAGGAAGGAGCTGAAATCAGGAGTGCCTGGGCACAGGAAGGAGCTGAAATCAGCAGTGCCTGGGCACAGGAAGGAGCTGAAATCAGGAGTGCCTGGGCACAGGAAGGGACAACGCATGGAGGAAGTCCTGTGCTCCATGTTTATGGGGGTCCCATCCATCTACCTACAACCTTGGCATGAGAATCGGGGTGTTCTGTGGATGTCGGACGATGAGACCACCACCCTGCTGCAACCTCCTAGGTGACCCAACTCACACCTCACCATGGCATTCCCTCATTTACCAGCATGCTGGAAAATCTCTGCCTCTGATTGGCTCCTCACAACGCATGCCTGGCCTCACCCCACTGGCACTGCAGTCGTCTCTCTGACTATAGAAGATGAAGGGGGGGACTTCGCAGATCCGATTTACGGAAACATTGATGTGTTTTCCTGAAGGTGACAATGAACAATAATAGTGACCCCGGTGACGGCGACACGCCGGGCCAGGATTCACAGAAATGGGATTAGCAGGACTGAAGGTTCTGCACAGCGGGATTATGGGTGCCGTCCCCAGCAGAGGCCCTGCAGACGCTGACAGTGAAAATTCCCAGCGAGGGAGTGGAACATTCCTCCCCGGAGTGTGAGAAAATTCCCAGCGAGGGACACAGAGGGCTTTATATAACCTAAACACCGGCTGGAGTCATCAACTGAACCTCTCCGACCCGCACTGAGGTCCAACTCACCGCACTGAGGTCCAACACCGCACTGAGGTCCAACACTCCACTGAGGTCCAACACCGCACTGAGGTCCAACACTGTACTGAGGTCCAATCCACCGCACTGAGGTCCAACACCGCACTGAGGTCCAACACTCCACACTGAGGTCCAACCTACCGCACTGAGGTCCAACCCACCGCACTGAGGTCCAACCCACCGCACTGAGGTCCAACACCGCACTGAGGTCCAACACTCCACACTGAGGTCCAACGCCACACTGAGGTCCAACCTGCCACACTGAGGTCCAACACCGCACTGAGGTCCAACCCACCACACTGAGGTCCAACCCGCCACACTGAGGTCCAACACCGCACTGAGGTCCAACCCGCCACACTGAGGTCCAACACTCCACACTGAGGTCCAACACTCCACACTGAGGTCCAACACTCCACACTGAGGTCCAACACTCCACACTGAGGTCCAACACTCCACACTGAGGTCCAACACCGCACTGAGGTCCAACCCGCCGCACTGAGGTCCAACACTCCACACTGAGGTCCAACACTCCACACTAAGGTCCAACACCGCACTGAGGTCCACCCCGCCACACTGAGGTCCAACACTCCACACTGAGGTCCAACACTCCACACTGAGGTCCAACCTACCACACTGAGGCCCAACACCGCACTGAGGTCCAACCCGCCACCCGGGGGTCCAACCCGCCACACTGAGGTTAGGGTTGCCACCTCATCCCTTTAAACCCGAACACATATGGATTACACAGGTTCTGAGGCTAATTTAATGCAGATAGGGCATCAAGTGAGTTTAATTACCACCTTAATTAGCCATAGAACCTGTGTAATTAATATGTGTTCAGTTTTAAAGGGATGAGGTGGCAACCCTAACTGAGGTCCAACACTCCACACTGAAGTCCAACACTGCACTGAGGTCCAACCCTCCACACTGAGGCCCAACCTCCCGCACTGAGGTCCAACTCACCACACTGAGGTCCAACTCACCACACTGAGGTCCAACCCTCCACCCTGGGGTCCAACCCTCCACACTGAGGTCCAACCCACCGCACTGAGGTCCAACCCTCCACACTGAGGTCCAACCCTCCACACTGAGGTCCAACCCGCCACCCTGGGGTCCAACCCTCCACACTGAGGTCCAACACCGCACTGAGGTCCAACACCGCACTGAGGTCCAACTCACCACACTGAGGTCCAACCCTCCACCCTGGGGTCCAACCCTCCACACTGAGGTCCAATGTCCCTGTACTCCCCTCCTATATCCTTTAGATCAGTGGTTCTCAACTCCGGTCCTCGGGACCCACCAACAGGCCAGATTTTAAGTATTACCTTGGGGAGATGCAGACTAGAATACTGCAATCACTGAGCAGCAAATGATATCACCTGTGATGTATTTCAGTTATCCTGCAAACCTGATCTGTTAGTGGGTCCCGAGGACCGGAGTTGAGAACCACTGCTTTAGATGGACAGGGATGGGGGAGATAGGGGGACAGAATGCCATGTTTGCAATAGAAGGGCATTATGGGAAATAGGTTGTGGTGGCAGATATGGCGTTCTGCATGGTCGCCATGTTGGAATTGGCTTTGCCCGCCACCTTTCACTATTTCAGGACACTTCGTCATTTGCGCCGTTGCCATCCCTCCAGAATTCTGAATATTTCTTGTGGTGGAAATATCTCAGTATTTGTGCGGGAAAGGTCTCTGTGTTTCTTAGGTTAGCAGGTCCTATAAATTTAGGATCCCTCCAGTGGCCATCTTGTTCCCCTCCCCCATCTTGGATATTTTACTGGGCTTTATTATCTGACTGCAATAAGGCAGCTCCATTGCAGGTCGCAGTGAATGCAGCGCCGCCCTTAGCTGGATCTGAATGTGTTCCTGGCAGGTGAGGAGCCAGCGGCTGGAATTACAGAAACCCACGGAAAGTCTTTCAATAATACATCAGGAACAAAGGATGCCGATTAACCCCATCACTGCCAGAACACTGCCCTGCCGTACCACTCTGTGCAACCTGATAGCATGTATCTAGGATGTTAGAGATTTCTTATTGTGATCACTGGCTCTGGGTTTGGTAAGAGAAGGGTTAATGGCTCTGGGTTTGGTAGGAGAAGGGTTAATGGCTCTGGATCTGGTAGGAGAAGGGTTAATGGCTCTGGATCTGGTAGGAGAAGGGTTAATGGCTCTGGATCTGGTAGGGGAAGGGTTAATGGCTCTGGTCTGATAGGAGAAGGGTTAATGGCTCTGGTCTGGTAGGAGAAGAGTTAATGGCTCTGGATCTGGTAGAAGAAGGGTTAATGGCTCTGGTCTGATAGGAGAAGGGTTAATGGCTCTGGATCTGGTAGAAGAAGGGTTAATGGCTCTGGATCGGGTAGGAGAAGGGTTAATGGCTCTGGTCTAGTAGGAGAAGAGTTAATCGCTCTGGATCTGGTAGGAGAAGGGTTAATGGCTCTGGATCTGGTAGGAGAAGGGTTAATGGCTCTGGATCTGGTAGAAGAAGGGTTAATGGCTCTGGATCTGGTAGGAGAAGGGTTAATGGCTCCGGTCTGGTAGGAGAAGAGTTAATCGCTCTGCATCTGGTAGGAGAAGGGTTAATGGATCTGGTCTGGTAGGGGAAGGGTTAATGGCTCTGGTCTGGCAGGAGAAGGGTTAATGGCTCTGGTCTGGTAGGAGAAGGGTTAATCGCTCTGGTCTGATAGGAGAAGGGTTAATGGCTCTAGTCTGGTAGAGGGTTAATGGCTCTGGGTCTTATAGGAGAAGGGTTAATGGCTCTAGTCTGGTAAGAGAAGGGTTAATGGCTCTAGTCTGGTAAGAGAAGGGTTAATGGCTCCGGTCTGGTAGGAGAAGGGTTAATGGCTCTGGGTCTGATAGGAGAAGGGTTAAAGGCTCTGGGTCTGGCAGGAGAAGGGTTAATGGCTCTGGTCTGATAGGAGAAGGGTTAATGGCTCCGGTTCTCGGTAATTGGGAAGAGGATAGTCTGGTCTCGG
>BLSH010076161.1:153176-165183 GCA_018402905.1 Glandirana rugosa | reverse complement strand
CATTGCCTCAGGTAGCCCCCGGAGCCGTATGTTGTTCCGACGGCTCCGGTCTTCCAAGTCCTCCAGGTGTAACTGTAGGGCCACCTCTTTGTCTGTGTGAGTGGTCTGGGCTACCTGAGGCAATGGGCACTGAGAACCTGGGCAACATGGCCATCTTCCATAAAATTTGGGAGTCCCTTCAGCAGGCCTTGGAGATGGAACGCGTGCATAGAGCCCTGGGCCCCCGATCTCCTGATCCGAACAGGCCGCACTATGTCATCTTCCGCCTGCACAGATACGTGCACAGAGATGCTTTGATCTGAGGAGTCTGGGAATACAGGGATATTGACTTCGATGGGGCCTCCATTTGGACCCTACCGGACCTCTCCCATGCTACGTTACAGCGACGGGCCCTTCTTCGCCCAGTGCTGAACCTGGCGACGCAACAGGGCTACACATACCGCTGGGGGTATCCGCTAGCGGTCACATTCCTGAGCTCCACTGCCTCCTTCAACTTAAGGACCCCAGCTGAACTGTCTGCGCTGTTTACCTTCTTGGAGGTGAGCCCCATTCAAGTTCAAAATTGGCTGGCGTTGCTGCCATGCCCAACGGGCCGCCAGGGCACGGATCCTCCATGAGCGCCTATGCAAGCACGGCAGCAGAGACCTCAACGGAGACCCTGGCCTCCCTTGGCTGATGCATGTGAGTCATGAGCGGGGTGTTCCTGCTGCTCTCCCCCATGTTTGTTGTCTGCCCGTTATAACCTGACACACACTTTTTGTCTCTCATCACTTGGCCAACCATGCCGGACAGTGGGGAACCAACCCACGCAGCATCCATGGGGACCCCCACACAGTCCCCCCCCCCTTGGGGACATTATGCTGGCTTCTACCTATATCCTGGGGCCCTCTGCTCATCTGTGTCTGGCCACCACCCGGCCTCGGTCTGACTCCCATTGAGCAGTCCAGGCATTTGGCTCCTCCGGGATATGAACTACTTGCCACACCATAGAGACATACCTTCCTGAGGAGCTTACATGGCAGGGTGGATGGTCACCTGTGTGGCATAGTACAAAGCAGTACTGTGATAATAGGTGGTGATCTCATTATCACCCGTAGTATTTGCATGGGGACATTGGACATGGTGGTGGGCACTTGGGGAGGGGACGGGGATGTACAACATGGTGACTTTAGGCCAGGGGCCCCCCCTGCCCTGGGCTGGTGCAGGTTCTGAATAAGGACCCCCACTATTGGGGCGGGTCATGAGTGCACGCTGCTGTCGGCCAAGGCTTGTGTGGGGCCAGGTGGGGGGGTGCCTCATGTGCCTATTCTCACTCCTCCGCTGGGGATGAGCCACGGCCTCAGCCAGGGGCCCCCTCGATTGGAGGATAATTAATGTTTAATATTGTTTGTCGGGTCATGTTGGCCTAAAGCGGGGGAGGGGTTGGGGACCTCCCAGCATACGCCAATACTCATTGCTCCGTGGAGTAAGGGTTCTGATTGCCATTCTTATGACACCTGTTATTATCCTTGCTTACCTGGTTGCGAGTTGAATGCTCATATTTTTTTATTTTGCACTTGCTGGGGAGGGGGAAGGAGGCGTGACAGGGACTCAGACCTCCCTGACCATCTCCTACTGCTCTCCCACATAGACCTGCGCTCAGGTACTTTGTATTGAGCACATTAGCAATTATTTGCTGAGTCTAAGGTCTCCTTGCAGAGGTTAGTCCTCGAGCAGGGACCCCTCGGGCCTCTAGGTACATCTACTTTTCCTCAAATTCTTATTTTTTCTTGCTCTCTCTGTCTTAGATTCTTGCTGCATTTTTTTTTCTGTCTTATAGGCAACTAGACTCTCTGCCTAGCAATCTTGCCTTTCTCTCCTCTTTGGTACTTTTCTTTTTCTTTCTTATCTTTCACTCACTTTTTCACCTCCCCCTCCCCCCTTTGTTTTTCCCTGCGGAGATATGATGGACGCTATCAAAACACTATCTATAAATGCCAAAGGACTGAATACACCCAAGAAAAGACATACTCCTCTCTGACCTTAAACAAACTAGAACTGATATAGCATTTATCCAGGAAACCCATTTTAGGGATGATAAGCTACCCATACTTAAAAATAGATTCTACCCTCTGGCTTATCATGCCACTAATGCGACGGCCAAATATAAAGGAGTATCTATCCTGTTATCTAGCAGCTTTCCCTGGAAAGGTAAGGACATTCTTAGAGAGCCCCCTGGGTGATACTTATTTTTGAAGGGCCACATAGGAGACAACTTAGTGACACTTGGGACCATCTATGCCCCTAACGCCCAACAAGACGCCTTCCTTACCCACACTCTGGACATCCTCACGGAGTTCCAAGAGGGACAGTTGTTATTAGGGGGAGATTTCAATGTCCCATTGATCCCTTCCATCGACACTTCCTCGGGGGGTTCCTCTGTTCTCCCGGGCGCCAGGAAGAGAATTGCACATGCTCTACATAGGGCTCAATTAGTCGACATATGGAGACTGCAACATTCAGGAGAATGCGATTACACATTTTATTCAGCCCCGCACAAAACGTATTCTAGAATCAACTTTTTCTTGCTATCCCACTCTCAACTACAGGCTGCTCGAGCTACCTCTATTGGCAGCATAACATGATCTACACCCTGAACTGTCCACATTTAAGTCTGGATTCTGGCGCCTGAATGAAAGTCTCATCCAGACACTGGAGGTATTGGCAGACATCAACAAGAAATTGACCTTTTATTTCCAGACAAATGACCGGGGGGGGGAATGTGATCTGGGTATCCTATGGGCAGGGCCGGCTCTACCACTAGGCGGAGTTGGCGGTCGCCTAGGGCGCACTGCTGCCCAGGGCGCCCAGCCACTGTTGATCCATCACTGCTCTGCATTGATCACTCATGTCACTGGAGAGCCGTGGCTAGCAGCACACCAGGACAGTAAAATGAGGCGGGTCCAGAGGCACAGGTGCAGGACTGTGGACCACGGCTAAAGAAATAGGTGTAGAGGTGCTGCAAAAATCGCGACCTCGGCCACCTCCATCGTATACATGGACAGGGCAAAGGGGGTGGATTCAGGGGCGGAGTCAAAAGGGGAGGCAAAATGAGGTTTCGCCTAGGGTGTCAAAAATCCTTGCACCAGCCCTGCTTATGGGAAGCTCATAAGATGGTCATCAGGGGAATATTAATCAAAACACGGCTCCCGACTTAAAAAGGAACAAACCAAACAACTAGATTTCCTTTTAGATAAACTGCACATGGTAGAATCCCGACATAAACATGCCCCATCTTCCGCGACAGAAACCAAACTTCTTTTTCTCCGCAAACAAATAACAGATCTCCTCCATTATAAAGCCAAGGCAGCGCTACAATACTGCCATAAGGTTGGCTACGAATCCAGTGATTAATGTGGGAAGTTGCTGGCTAAGCTAGTGAGGGAACAACGATTGGCCACCTACATCCCTACCATCACTAATGCTGCAGGGCAGAAAATAACACTCCCTAAGCAAATATCTCAAACTTTTCGCAGTTACTATTCCACCTTATATAATCTGCCGAACAGCACTTCAACCCAAACTGAAATCGAGGAGTATATAGACCAATCCTTGCTCCCCTCTCTGCCCGAGGAGTTAAGGGAGGAATTAAACTGTCCCATCACACCTAGGGAACTGCAGCAGGCAGTGAGCTCCACAAAGTCAGGGAAAGCCCTGGGACCTGATGGGCTGACTCTCCAGTACTACCAAAGGTTCCTATCGATTCTCAGCCCTTACATGATCAGACTGTACACCGATATCGGCTTGGGTAAACCCTTCCCTGGGACACGTTGAAAGCACACATATTGGTTCTCCCCAAAGAAGGGAAAGATCCCACGCAACGCACCAGTTACAGACCTATATCACCTTTAAATGTAGATCTTAAGCTATTTACGAAAATTCTGGCTATCAGACTAGTTCACCATCTGCAAGATCTGATTCACCTCGATCAAGTGGGCTTTATCCCCATGAGGGAGGTGTGGGACAATACAACTAAAGTACTCAACCTTCTGCATGTGGCCTCCACTACTCACACTCCTTGTGTCTTTCTTAGTACAGACGCTGAAAAGGCATTCGATCGGGTGAGTTGGAGATTCATGTTCTCTGTACTTAAACATATAGGTGTGGGAGACTCCATGACAAATTGGATAGCTGTCGTGTACTCATGCCCGACTGCTCAAGTGAAAGCCAATGGTGTGCTCTCTGACCCTTCACCATTAGGAATGGCACATATCAAGGCTGTCCTCTCTCCCCCTCCTTTTCGCTCTATCCCTGGAACCCTTTCTTTGTAAAATCAGGCTAAACCCTGACATTACAGGACTGACGGTAGGACCCACCCAACACAAAATATTGGCGATCTTTGCTTTACACTGACTAACCTAGTTATCTCCTTACCTAACCAACTTGGGGAGTTTGAGCGATACGGGTCCCTCGCGAACCTGAAGATAAATTTCTCCAGATCGGAGGTGCTGGGGGTGGCTATTCCTCGGATGCTGCGGGCGAGCCTTCAATCTAATTTTAGTTTTAAGTGGGCGTCGACTGCATTAAAATACCTGGGCACGTATATACCCTCAGATATTACTCGCACTTACGAATTTCCCACCCTTACTAAAAACTTAAAATTTGCATCCTATTAGACCAATGGCACAAAGGCTTACATTCCTGGTTTGGTAGATGCAATCTTATAAAAATGTGCATCCCTCCTAAATTCCTCTACCTATTCCAGGCATTACCGATCACAATCCCAATCATGTAATTAAAACAGATTCAAGCCCTATTCATCCAATTTGTCTGGGCACATCGGAAACCCAGGCTACCCCGATCCCAATTGTCACTACCCAAACAATTTGGGGGACTTGCATTACCTGACGCCCGAAAATATTACCAAGCAACACACCTGGGTAGGTACATAGACTGGTGCTGACATTCAAACCTCAAGTCATGGGCACAACTGGAACAAAAAATGCAAATTCCTCTAAAAAATACACTTTGGTGCTACAGTGACCTGTCACCAGATGTAAAAATGCACCTATTACTTGAAACCACTATAGCCCCGTGTCTTCGGGCCTCTAAGCAAAGCCACCTGATGCATCCCCTCTACACCCTATCCTGGGTAACCCACGATTTTCTTGGGCCTACACACCTTAGAATACCAGGCATTACAGCTCGCTGGCCATACACAGGCCTCGCACTTCATCCAAACAGACCAATGGCCTACTATAGCAACCTTGATGAACGTCGCCAGACCCTACCGCCTTCCTTTTTGGCCGGCTCGCTGACTACATAATTTCCTTTATTCTATCCCCAATCCTGCGGGATTCAATCGGGATCTGACTCCATTAGAGGAATATTGTTCCGATACGGATACCCTCTCGCGAACCCTGTCCAAGACCTACGCTTTGTTGAATACCCCCTCCGAGCAACCACGCCTGTCCTGCTTATTAAAAGTGGGAAGCAGACCTTGACTGTACTTTCACGTCAGCCCAAATTCAAAATATTCTCAGTTTCTCCTTGAAGTCATCCATATGTACTAAGATCCAGGAAACAAATTTTAAAATATTGACTAGGTGGTACTACACACCAGTGAAACTTCACAACTGCTATCCTACCACATCAGAGCTGTGCTGGCGGTGCCGGGAGAGCAGGGGAACACTCCTCCACACGTTTTGGTCCTGTCCCAAGCTACAAACATACTGGGCGATGGTGAAGGAAGTCATACAAAAATTCACTGAATATCAGATGCCGAATGAACCAGCATTCTTCCTTTTACATGTATCTAACATATCACCTAAGGTCTACAAAAAAATCTATCTTAAGACATCTCCTAAATGCGGCTAAAGCATGTATTCCTTTGTTTTGGAAAAAACACTACCCTCCATCAATAACAAACTGGCTGCACAAAGTAGAGGATATTAATAGAATGGAAGATTTAGTACTGACATCACAACATAAACGCGAACAATACACTAAGACATGGGGAGCGTTGAATATGTTCCTCTTATCTGATGAAGGCAAAGCTCTTTTTGAGCCCCCTGTCCGGCCCTGAAGACGCCGCTTGATTGTCTGAGCTGACTAGTAATCGATGGTAATCAGTCACTCCATCGTTCCTCCGCACCCCCCTCTCCCTCCCTCTGTGGTCTTTTCCATCTCCTTTGCTTTTCTTTTCTTCTTTGATCGGTTGCTCCCAATTTTTGTTTTTTCCTTTTCCTTTCTTTGGTTTTACCTACTACAATTTTTAAGTTTTCATTTCTATGTTCAGTAAATGGAAAATGTAGCTGGGTTGGGGTTCTCCAATTCTTTACAGGTCATGTGGAGAACAGAACCGGATGCCCCCTACAATAAGCGGGGATGCTTCCAGTGGTTGTGTTGACCCTTGTAACCATGCCAGGGTTTCTAGATGTATACTGTCGTGCTTATTAGGAAACTTTTTCCCGCACGGTATTTATGTATTAAGTTCTTTTTTTATACGAGAGTACCTTTAAGATACAGGATCAACCAATATGAACACAGACTAAAAAAATAGGATATTTATTAGTCAGACATGTATTCATACAAACATAGTTATATAAAGGTGGACACAAACAACACTACATAGAATTAAAGATAGCTGAAATACCCGCTAATGGGGAATATTAATACTCTTTAAGTACACAATTTGTAAGACCTCTCTATGAAATTCGTAACCAAAAATATGACAATTAGACAGAGCATCGATATTTCACAAATTTAACCGTTACTTTACTGCAGGTAAGTAAGTGATCAATATCGTGAAATAACAATTGGATGTCTGCTATGTCAAAAGGATAAAATTACAAAAATTAGAATCATAAAAATAATGTACGTTTTAGAGAAAAATCTACCATGTGTTACAAATTCGAGAGAAGTACTTATCTGACTGTACTTGATAATAAACAATAGTTCAATAAGTCATATTCGAAAAAAACTATTCAAATTAAGGTAAAACTAGACCATATAATTACACTTTTAAAAGTAGTTACTGGTCTATTGTGATAATTACCAAAGTTCAATATGGCTGCCACTTTCCAAGACTGGGTGGCGTTTTGAGTCCTTAGAGTTAGAAAGCAGGAAGTGTAGAGGAGTCCTTATGAGCATGGAGGTTGTATGAAATGGATAGAGGTGTGGATGTGATGGACCGGATGTCTGTTGGGGTGTGTATCCGACCATCACTTGGGAACCTGTCTCTGAACTTATATTTCATCCAATACAATACTCTCATAAAAATTTCCCTAACCTGCCCAGAATGAGGTGTGTTCATTTCATTGGGTGAAGGGTTAATCTCCACCCAGTTAGGACGTCCCTTCTGAGTATCTTGTCACTGCCCCTAGAACCACCCGGGATCATCTTACAGCAGAAATGCTTAATTGAAACTATTTTTTTTAAGTATTTCTTATCAAATGTTATATTTTTGTACTATGCCTCTGACTATATTATTGTAAATGTATCTTCTAATATTTAAGAGTAATGGTCCCCAGTATGATAGGGTAAAATTAATACCTCCTAAAATGATTGAAGAGGAATATCTATATCACGCTTGGGGATACTATAATTAAAACATATTCTATATCTAGACATATATTTGTATACATGGTTAAGATATACTGTATATATTTATCTCGTTAACAGAAATTGGATATACTTGAGACAATTCTTATTCTAACACGCTTTACATCAAAATAATATATAGGTTTTTGTCTTATGACAGAATTATCCTCAGTAGATGCAAAATCATAACCGTATCTATGACCAGATATATACTTTATAACTTGAATGACTTATAATCATATGTATCTTGAAACTTCCCTGGATTAAACAATTATTTAGAAAGAAAATGTTTAAAATTAACCCTGGGACATCCCTTGCAGATACTATGATTAAAATACCTCCTATATCTAGACATATTTTTGTATACATGGTTATGATATATATATTATATCATTCACAACAATCATTGGATATACTTGAAACAATTCTTATACTAATAGATTTTACATCAAAATAATATATATGTTTTTGTCTTATCACAGAATTATCATTATTAGTAGATGCAAAATCATAACTGTATCTATGACCAGAAAGGTACTTTATAACTTGAATGATAATCATATGTATCTTGAAATTTCCCTGGGTTAAACAATTATTTAGAAAGAAAATGTTTAAAATTTACCCTGGGACATCCTTTGCGGATACTATGATTAAAACACATTCTATATATCTAGACATATTTTTATACATGGTTAAGATATACTGTATATATTTATCTCGTTAACAATCATTGGATATACTCGAAACACATCTTATTCTAATAGATTTTACATCAAAATAATATATAGTTTTTTTTTTTTTTCTCTGAATCACCCCTGTGTTAAACATATATTCACAAGTGTTTGGATATCCTTCAACTTGTTTAGATAGAATGTAACTAGATAACTAGTTATGGGGGGTTTTCTTTGTATTTTCACCAGGTGAAACAATGGTGGCTTAATTAGGTCTGTAACTTGCAAAACCAACTTACTTTACGGACAATGGGAAACTTTTGAGTTTTTAATTCGTTCAAACATAGGCCATTTCCTTATCTTCTAGGCTTTGTTGAAAACCCATCCTATAATAAAACTTGTTTGTTGATGTCAACGAGGTGATAAATGGCATTGTATTCTGTTCTGAGAGGATCACATGAGTGATGACCTAAGGTTTTCTAATATGGAGTTATGAACATATATATATATATATATATATATATATATATATATATATATATATATAAAAAATGTATTTATTTATTTATTTTTATCGTAGTTCTGACAAAATCCCCCCTCGATAGCTGATTAAATGCCAGAGTCGTTTGATACAGCTATCGATGCATATTCTTGAAGGAAGGATTATGGCTTCATTTAGGTCTTGAGAGGGGTGTATGAAATATTTAAAAAGGATGTTGACATCTTGTTTCTAGGTGTACTTCCTTTGAGAGAAAATATGATCCTCCCGTTGATGTGGTCATCCAAGGGTTGTTATCCGTCTGTTGGTGGGGAATGGATCACTCCGGGCACCTGGGGTCCTTGGCCGTCCTGACGGATTTGTCCTGGTAGACTGGCCATCTGGGGTATCCCTGGATCCTTCACATGGTCCCTTCTCTGGATGTCTCACACACATCGGACTCTCGGTTCTGTTGACCGGATCATGGACATCTCAGTCCTGTAAAGGAAAATGGATTCCATGAGAAAAGGTAACAAAAAAAATATATGTTTTTCATTACCATGACCTGTGTTTAAGATCTCAGTGTCAGGCTGGTATCCTGGGCTTCCTCTGACAAAATCCCCCCTTTAGTCCATTGTGTGATCAGTCCTTTACCTGCACACTCTGGATGGCTAGACAATGTATACAATTGCTACTACAGGAGACATAGCTCCGGGGGTCATTAACATGAGGACATTTGTTTATAGCTGTGGATACCAGACACTTCAATCAATTGACTTGTATTCTTCAGAATCATTTTGCTGCTTAATATGCAGTGACTCTGGAATAAGCAAATTATAGGACCATTTTAGTTTTACATATGACATATCTACTGTCGGTAATAACATTTTTGACATTTAGTCAACCTTCTACTTAAGAAGAAAAACAAAGTTTAATATTTCCCCCCCTTTTGGGGTATCAGTATAACTTATATAAGGCAATCAAACTACCTTATGCTGATGATTCCTCATCTTTTTACCATAAGACCCTAACATTTTAGGTCTCTCGATTAACATGATCTGTGTTTAAGATCTCAGCGTCAGGCTGGTATCCTGGGCCTCCTCTGAGCCCCCCTTTAGTCCATTGTGTGATCAGTCCTTTACCTGCACACTCTGGATGGCTAGACAATGTATACAATTGCTATTACGGGAGACATAGCTCCGGGGCTCATTAACATGAGGACATTTGTTTATAGCTGTGGATACCAAACACTTATCAACTGACTTGTATTCTTCAGAATCACTTTGCAGCTTAATATGCAGTGATTCTGGAATAAGCAAATTATAGGACCATTTTAGTTTTGCATATGACCTATCTACTGTGAGTAATAACATTTTTGACATTTAGTTTAATATTTCCCCCCCCCCCCTTTTGGGGTATCAGTACAACTTATTTAAGGCAATCAAACTACCTTATGCTGATGATTCCTCATCTTTTTACCATAAGACCCTAACATTTTAGGTCTCTCGATATCCCGAGCGCCTTTTAGGATTCGGTCTTCCTCTGGAATTACCGTCTTCGGTGACTTCTGGAAACTGGGCTGTTTTGAGCGACCTGCTTATGTCAGAGGAATGAAGTCATCACTGAAAAATAGGAGAACCATTAATATCTAACGACCAAGATCCCCTGGCAGGGATTTCAGGATCCTTTTTACTGTGACCTGGGGATAAAAGGTGTTAGAGCCTCTGTCTCCTGTGCCTTTACTCAGTGCACTCCTCTGATTTATTTCCACTTGAATATTTAAATGTTCAGCGGTCCTGGGCTAGCCACAGGATCAGCTTCTAAAAAAAAAAAAACATCTATTCTTTGTGCAGCACTTAACTTGTCTAATGTCTTACACAGTTTATCCATTTTAGTCTCAAAGTGGCTCATGGGCCTATCAGACTTGGGTTGTTGGACCCAGTCTCTGAAATTTCTTGGGACCTCGGGCTCACCCTGATCAGACAGATCACCCTCAGAACCACTATCTTGGTTCTGGAGTAGTGGTCTGTGCCTTAGTAGCTCCCTATCTTCCTGGGGATTTTGGGATGTCCCAACATGTGGTGGATCCCTATTTACCTGTGTGGGTTCCCCGAGTAAAGGGTACTTTTTATACTAAAAGTTTCCACCCTCAGGGTTAAATCTGTCCCTTTGAGGATACCCCATATAATTTCTTCTAAACCTCATAGCTGATCCCCCTTGAGGACATTCCTGAGGTGTTCTTTGTTCTCCCCCTCTGAAGGGTGATCTCTGCTCCCCCCTTCTGACCAGTGGGGTATCTGGTCTCCCCCTAAGGGAACCAAAGGGCTTGTGGCCTTTGACTATATCAGCATATGTCTTCTTCCTCTTTTCAAAATTTGATGACTGAGGAGACATATGAGTTTTAGCCACAAACTTGTCTACTGGTTTGGGCCTTTCTTTATATTCACTGGCCTTTTGGATAGAGTACAACTTGTTACTCTCTTTTACCAAATAATCCAATGAACACCCCAACTTGTAGTCCCTCGCTACACTCGTTTTTATGTAGGTAGGCAGGGCTTCATAGAACAGGGATTTAAATTCAGGGCAATTGTAATCTGGTTCCTTTTCTGCTAAGTAGTAAGCACTTTTTAGTACAGCCAGAAATTCAGTGGGGCTTTCATATTTGCCGCACCTAAGATTGTGGATCGCTGCCTTAGCAGCAGTCACACTTTTGTATGGGCCGAACTCTAGATGACAGCGGTATTTAATTTCTCGCCATGACATACCGTATAGACTTTTTAAAGATTTAAAGAATCTACGGTATTTGTTTTCAAACACCCATGGTAAGAAATTAATCCTAGACCTGTCATGAGTTATGCCTAAAACTGAGAGGGCATCTTTGTAAGCCTCAAGGTGGTCAGTGATAGACATGGATCCCTTTTTAACAAAGACTGGGATGGTATCCTTCAAAACTTTAATTACAGTGCCTTGCGAAAGTATTCGGCCCCCTTTGAACTTTGCGACCTTTTGCCACATTTCAGGCTTCAAACATAAAGATATAAAAGTGTAATTTTTTTGTGAAGAATCAACAACAAGTGGGACACAATCATGAAGTGGAACGTGTTTTTTTAATGTGAAAATATAGAAATACAAACTTCGGACTTTACACCGTTTTCCAGCGTTTCAAGTTTCCCCCGGCTTATGAAAGCGTTCCGTGACATTAATTTCAAAACTTCCTATGGTAGGGTCAGAAACAATTTTTCCCTAGGTACAGATAGTGACTGGTGGAACTCCGAAT
>BLSH010076161.1:115106-125437 GCA_018402905.1 Glandirana rugosa | reverse complement strand
CGTTTATTGATTGGGTTGCGCAAAAGTTATAGCGCCTACAAACTATGGACATTGATTTATGGCGTTTTTATTTATTTATTTTTTTTTACTGGTAATGGCGGCGATCTGCGATTTTTATCGGGACTGCGATATCGGGGCGGACATGTCAGACGTTTTTGACACATTTTTGGGACCAATGACATTTATACAGCGATCAGAAATTTAAATGTCCACTGATTACTGTGTAAATGTCATTGGCAGTGAAGGGGTTAACCAGCAGGGGGCAGTGAAGGGGTTAACAATGTTCCCTGGGTGTGTTCTAACTGTGAGGGGGCGGGGCTGGTCGGGACATAACAGATCTAACTGATCCCAGTGACAGGGATCAGTAGATCTGTCATGTCCCATTCACAGAACGGGGAACCGCCGTATTTACTTCGGCGGTTCCCCGTTCCTCCTCTCTGAAAGGAGATCGCGGGTCTCCGGCGGACATCAGGTCCGCCCGACCCGCGGGCACGCTCCCGCGGGCGCGAGCGGCGTGTGCACGTGCCGCTCGCGCCCGCGGGAGCGCGCCCAGCACAAGCCAAATGGGAGGACGTCTATTGGCATTTTAGAGCCGCACTGTAGCCGTCATTCGGCTATGGCGCGGGTGGGAGGAGGTTAAAGCAACAGCTGGAGGCTTTCCCTGTACAACTTGGAGATGATTTTAGAATCTAAAATCATCTCCAAGTTCTATAGGGAGAGGTTCCTACTGTTGCTTAAAGGGACAGATTATTGTTTCTTGCACAAAATTAAAAAGTGCATCTACATTGCTGGTTTAAAAAAAACACAAAAAAATTCCAAAAACGACATTTGCGGCCAGCGGTGCATTTCTTACACAAAAATAAAAAAAACAGCGTTGGCTACCTCCTCCTCCTCCACCGCCACTTTCACTGCCTCCTCAACCGCCAACTCCATTTTTGATTTTTTTATGTGATTCTAGCTAAAAAATTATTTTAAGTTATTTCCCTATCCCCATTTCTTTGTAGGGCACTTGTCTGACCTCCATTTTCCTTCCCTTTGCAGACCTCTAGGACTTTCCAGGACTTTGTTACAGCCATTTTTGTACCTAAAAGTTTGGGTCCCCATTGATTTCAATGGGGTTCAGGGTCCGGGTCAAAGTTCAGGTCAAGTCCGGACCCAAACCCGGACTTTGTCCGTAAGTTTGGCCGAACCTGCTGAACCCGGACTTCCAGAGGTTCGATCAACTCTAGTTATTAAAAATGGAGGTTAGGGCTGTAGTGATCTGGTCTCTCGGCACAAACTCCGGGATACCTCTCCCCTGGATATTGTGTCTCCTTCCCCTGTTATCCAGGTCTTACAGGTGTCTGTTGACCGCAATAAGTTGGTCTGTGTGGGTGTCAGATATGGACTGCAGGTGGGAAATGGCCCTGTCCCGTTTATGGCCAGCTAGGTCTGTCTGTGCCACCCGCTCATTGAGCAGATTTGTCGGAGTAGGACATGGGGTGATCAAGAGAGGAGCGGTGTCTCACCATGTAATCCGGCGTTCACAGAGTCCTCACTGCACATAAACAAAAAAAGAGCAACAATTTTGAAAAACAATATTTACTTTTTGCTATAATAAATATCCAAAAATAAAAAATAAAAAAACAAATTTATACATCAGTTTTGGCCGATATATATTCTTGTACATATTTTTGGTTAAAAAAATTGCATGCGCGAAGCTCTCAGCGACGGACGCACCTAGCTAGAGCTCCGCTCAGGTACGGGACTAACAGCAGCTCTACGGCATCGCTTATCTAACGAAAACCCACACAGAACGTTTCCTTAGCTGCCCTGGCCCCCCAGGCATCAAAATATGGTCGCGGGTAATCCACACCACAAGATTCGCAGCAAAAATATACGTGAGGTCCTGGCGCGGGCCTCAGCTAAGATGACGCCTACTCCACCTCGTGGAGCTAGCAGCTCAATGCGGACCCCAAAACACAGGGAGAAGGTGATCTTCCACCCCGATAAAGGTGAGTCAGACAGTGAACAACTGGCCTCACCACTGTCCCCTGCAGACGGCTCACAAACAAATCCACTGCTGAAGCAGTTTGAACGTATGCTAACCCGGGCCTTACAACGCACATCTGACGAAATCACTGACCGTCTCTTTAGAGAAATCAGAGAGCTAGGCCAGCGCACATCAGAGTTAGAAACCCGCACTGACGAGCTGGAAACACAGACAGCAAACTATGCTGACCTGCTAGAAGCCCTGAAGGAAGTCAACTTGGAGCTGCAAGCCCAAATAGAAGACCAAGAAAACAGAGCCAGAAGGTCCAACATTCGAATCAGAGGCTTGCCAGAGTCCATCCTGGACCTAAATTCGACAGTGACAGCCCTGTTTCAAGAACTATCCCCGTCTATCCCAATTGACAGATTAGAAATCGAACGAGTTCACAGAGCTCTGGCTCCCCGTAAACAAGATGGTCCCCCTAGGGACATTATAGCCAAAATGCTGTATTATCGCACGAAGGAGCAACTACTGACGGCTGCTAGGAATAAAGACCACCTCATCTTCCAAGGTCATAGTTACCAATTATTTACAGACTTATCCAAAACCACCATTATGAAATGCAGAACCTTCAAGCAATACTTAGAGGTACTGCAGCATCATAAAATCATTTACTCGTGGGGCTTCCCCTTTTCTCTGCGTTTCTCATACCAGGGTCGTAAGTTTCACCTCAAAACAGCTGAAGAACTCCGTGATCAACTGCAAGCCCTACACCTCTCCACCCCTGCTGCAGCCTCCTCACAGAGCACCCGCCGGAGATCTGCTTCAACCTCCCCGCAGAAAGCTGCTGCCTCTCCTGCATCCACCACTAAAAGAGGACGTTTTGTTCCTGCTTCTCAAGACCAACAAGACTCCATGGACTGAACATTACTCAGCCTAGGTGAGCCTTTAGCCTCCTACTGTTCTCTAATGGGAGCCTACATTCATGGAAAGAAGGTCTCCTGAGTTGTCTTGAAATTCTGATCCAAGAGACTGTCATCCATCTACAGTTTGGCATGTTCGTAAGCTATTGTTTTACCTAAGTTGTTCACTGTTTTAGTTTTTTGTCGTATAGTAATCATCCGCAGTTGTGCTGGACTGTCCGGGCCTCAGGTTATACCCGGACCGGATCTGCCCTTCAGACTCCTCCGCCTTGAGGGGTCGGGTTTGGGCGAATCTGCCCTGGGATGCTGGGTCTTGGACACCTCCAGCACACCGGTATTACTCTTACCCTCACTTCAATTCCGATAGAATGTTATTTATGTAGCACTGCCTCACCAATGATGACATATGGTTCTCTAGCCACACCGGGGGTTTGTTAGACCTGGTGGCCCCCCCCCCTTCCAAGGGACTGGGGCAGGACCTCCAGGTCTGGCAGTCTACCTGGGGTCTTATGTATTACCATGTACGGAATGTTCCACGTTGTATACCCCCGAAGTTGGGTAATTCTGTTTAAAATGTAGCTAATTTTTAATCCCACCCACGGCCATATACCTACTAGCCAAATCAACTCCCCCATAGTTTTCTATTACTGAACATCATTTGCTGATGGTCCCGTGCCCGTTTGTCACTGCCGCCCTCCACTTGCCCATAGAGCATCCTCTCGAGTCCTCTCTGAGCAACACATCTCCCTCTGTAGAGGACGTCACGCCCTCCTCAGATGGAATTTACTACCTTTTTACTCTTAAGTTTTTTACCTTCTTCTTTCCTTTTTTTCTATGCTTTCCACCTGCCCTCCCACCTTCCCTTCCTCACCTCCTCGCCGGGGGACAGATATCATGATCAAACCACAGACACCTTTTGAGAAACTCCCTCTGCTTTACCCATGGCCCCCCTGAACATTCTAACCCTAAATGTTCAAGGCTTAAATTCCCCTAATAAGAGACGCAAAGCATTCAGATCTTTCTCCTCGCTGAATGCACATGTGGTTTGCATCCAGGAAACCCATTTTACTGACCGTCACTGTCCTAAATACTTAAATCCCTCCTACCCACAATTTTATACAGCTTCTGCCCAAACTAAACATAGAGGGGTCCTAATCGGGTTCCACCGTACAGCACCCTTTGCGCTCCAATCTGAGATTAAAGATCCTGAGGGTAGATATTTGATTCTAAAAGGCACACTACTGGACTGTGAAGTCACAGTGGTGTCATATTACGCACCCAATACCAACCCCAATGCCTTTTTATCTCACCTATTCCAGAAAGTTGAAACCCATAAACAAGGCACCTTGTTATTATGTGGGGACTCGAATCAAGTAGTTCACCCCACCTTAGACAAATCTCCCTTTACACCCACCGCTGGCCCCTCAAAACCTGCCTTCTCCCACTTGCTCCAACAACACTCCTTAATAGATACGTGGCGAGAGTGTAACCCAACCAGAAAACAATACTCCTTTTATTCTCATCCCCACAATTCCTTCTCTCGAATAGACCACATCCTCACAACCGTAGGAACCTCCCCTGCTCTGATCTCCTCCTCATTAATCCCTATCCCTTGGGCAGACCATAATGCGATCATATCCTCCTTTATCTCACTAATCCCACAACAACAGTACTTCTCCTGGTCCCTTAATGACTCTTTATTAGCCAATCCCTCTTATGCCCTTGAAATTGAGACGGAAATTCGTAGATACATTACAGAAAACAAAACAGAAGGGGTTTCACCTCTAACAGTCTGGGAAATGCACAAACCAGTCCTCAGGGGCTTCTTGATAGGCCTAACTGCAAGGCGGAAAAAAGATAGAAAGACACGCTTCCAGATGTTAGAGGCAAACTTCTTACAAGCACATAACAATTTCCAAACTAACCCAACCCCAGCCCACAAAAAAGAACTGGATAATGCTAGACTTGAGCTGGATCTATTCTTGACTGACTCAGCGGAGAAACCTCTCAGACGCACCAAACACAAAATTTATACAAATGCCAACAAGCCAGACACGTTCCTAGCCTTGACCTAACGTAACATTGACAAAGCATACAAACCTATTCGCCTCCAAACCGCCCCGAACACTTACTCCAGCAACCCATTAAAGATCTTAGATACATTCCGTCGTCATCTATCCTCTCTATATGCCCATCAACCCTTGATAGCTCAAGCTCCGCTCTCCCATATCCTTGATACCGTCTCTCTACCTACTCTACAGAACTCTCAAAAAGAGACATTAGACGCCCCCATTTCCAATGAGGAGGTCGGTAGAGTCGTCAAATCCCTTAAACCTCATAAAAGACCAGGACCAGATGGCTTCACTGCCACTTATTACAAACAACACATAGAGTTACTTGCCCCTCTCCTCTCAGAACCCTTCAACTCCATTCTGAAAGGCCGCTCCTTCCACTCAGAATCTCTCCACGCAGCGATCTCCATGATTCCCAAACCCTCCACAGATGACTCCTCCTGGTCCAACTACCGCCCAATCTCCCTCTTAAACATTGATATTAAAATCCTAACTAAAATTCTTTCCACGCGCCTTAACACAATCATAGGAACCCTAATTCATAAAGATCAGGTTGGATTCATACCTTTTAGACAAGTTGGAGATAATATCAGAAGTGCCACCCTCCTATCCCACCATGCCCGAACACGTAAGATCCCAGCCTGTTTCCTCTCCCTGGACATCCGGAAGGCATTCAACAGTGTCTCCTGGTCTTATTTGTTTGCCATCTTACAGAAAGCAGGCTTTGGACCACATTTTCTTCGCTGGGTCTCTGCCTTATACTCCACGCCCTCAGCCCATGTCAAATACGCAGGTTACCGCTCTGATGCATTTCAGGTACATAGAGGAACCAGGCAGGGCTGCCCTTTATCCCCTCTCCTATTTGCCCTAGCCATAGAGCCCCTAGCACAAATGATTCGTTCGAATCCGGATGTTAAAGGTTTGGAGGTGGGAGGTCACCAGCATAAACTGTGTTTATTCGCAGATGACGTATTTATTTTCCTCTCCTCTCCTTTGACACCTGCCCCTACACTCCTTAACATTCTGGATAAGTTTGCCACCATTTCTGGTCTAAAGGTCAATCTACAAAAATCCAAGATTCTTAATATATCTCTCCCCTCTTCTCTCCAAGAACAACTCCAACATGTCTTACCCTTCTCCTGGGCTCATCACAATCGACCTTATTTAGGTGTTAAGCTAACTCCAGCTCTCACTGATCTTTTTGCCGCCAATTATCCCCCAATGCTTTCCCATATCACGAGACTAATGAAGTCTTGGTCCGCTCTACCTATCTCCTGGCTAGGTCGCATCACAGTACTTAAAATGGTTATTCTACCCAAAATCTTGTTCCTCTTTAGAGTTCTCCCCATCTCTATTCCCGTCTACTTTCTCCGCATCCTGCAGCGAAGAGCCCTAGCTTACACCTGGAACAACACCAGACCTCGCATCTCTAAGCTCGTTCTCCTCCAATACAAAACCAGGGGGGTCTGGCTTTTCCTTCCTTTCAGAAATACTACCAAGCAGCACAGATAGCCACACTAACTAAATACCACACATCCAGTGAAATTCCCCTCTGGGTGTCACTGGAGGCTGTAGATTGTAGCCCCCTTTCTGTCGCCAATATCCTCTGGCTGACACACAAAGATCGGGGGAGAATAATTAACCCTATAACCTGCCATTCTCTCCACGTTTGGGACACTCTTAAATTTAAATTACAATCTCTACATAATCCTCTTCTGTCATATCTCCATAACCCCACTTTTTACCCAGCTTGGGTCTCTCCAAACTCCTTCTCGAATTGGGTAAATGCAGACTTACTTAGGGCACACTCCTTTTTTGTCTCTGACAAATTCAGGTCATTTCAAACGATAAAAGACTCCTTTGATCTTCCCAATTCTGAGATATTTCGCTACCTTCAGCTTAAGCACTTTTTTGCTCCATACAAACGCCTTGACCCATCTCTCCCCAGTTTTACTAATTTCGAGCACGTCTGTTATAAAGATCCGCATGCCCGTGGACTAATCTCTATGATTTACGGGAATCTTTTATTTTATTTTTTTCACAATATGTTTATTATTTCAAAGTTTAGACAGTAGTTTGTTACAGCAAGTCTGAGACGTATCTTTTGAAACAACATAAAGCTGAAAGCAATACTATAACAATAATACTCTATGGTGCTGCCTTCAGGGCAACCAAATATACAATATAGAAAGAGGTGCAATATCACTGCTAGACATATGTATATAGGCATTTGTTAGAGCATTACATATTACGATTCTGGTATTTGAGCAAATAAATTCAAAGGAGAGAGAAAAAAGAGGGAAGAGGAGAGAAAGTCAGAGAAAAGAAGAGGGGGGGGGGGGGGAATCCAGGCTGTCAGGAGAATTGGTTGTGTGACTGAATAGACAGGTTAGACAAATATTCATTTAAATAGATTTATGTAAGACTCTGATTGTGAGAAGGTGTTCCAGTGACTCCAGAGTGTGTGGAATTGTTCAGTCGTGTCTCTTTTGATTGCGACTGTCTCTTCCATATGTTTGATATGGTTTACTTTATCTATCCATTCTTTGACCGATGGGACATTTGTGGTTTTCCAATATAAAGGGATGAGACTTTTGGCTGCGTTGAGGAGGTGTCTGGATAGGCATTTTTGTATGCTTTAAAGGAGGTACTGGTTATGTGTAGTAGGCAGCAAGCGGCGTCTAAAGTGAGGTTGGTATTAGTGATGAGTTTTACCCAGTATATAATTCGCATCCAGAACATTTGTATTGGGGCACAATCCCACCAAATATGTAAGAAAGTGCCCTTTTCTTTACTACATCTCCAGCAAGCGTCTGAGAGAAGACTATTCCAGGTTTTAAGTTTAATTGGGGTAATGTACCATTGGGTACGGATCTTATAAGCGTTTTCTTGTAGTTTTGTGCTGATTGAGCATTTATGGGTGAAGACGGCAGCTTTCTCCCATTGTTTATCAGTAATGGTGATTTTGAGATCTTTTTCCCATCTTAGTCTACAAGCATCTGTTCTCTCGGACGTTGGCTGAGATAACCATTTGTATGCCATGGATGTACAATTAGTTGTGATTTTTTTATCTAAACAGATCTTTTCGAAAGTCTTAAGAGATCTGAAGAGAGAATTTTTTTTTTATTGTTCTGGATGAAATTATGAATCTGACGGTAATTCCAAAGTGTCATGTGTCTCTGGATGAACAGTTGGCTCATCTCGGGCAAAGTAATGACCTTGCCTTTGGCTATGCAATGCCAAACAAGTAAAGGTTGGTTTGGTATTAGCGGAGTAAGATTCATTCCGCTTATCCCTGGGGTAAAATCTGGGTTTTGGAGTATTAGGGAAAGCGGGCTGGGTGTTGAAGAGAAGTTATGGTGGGGCGTAGTTTTATAAAAGATATTTAAAGTAGTGGATATCAGGGGGTGTTCTGTAACATATTTAGGGTGGTTCTTAGGGTTAGACCAGGGGAGAAAATGGATTGGTATGTATGTTCCACCTTTCTCAATTTTAACCCAGTCTTTGTTCTCATAGTGACAATGCCAGTCAATAATTCTTGTTAAGTGGGATGCATAATAGTATTTTTTATAGTTGGGAACTCCAAGTCCTCCTTTAATTTTGTCCAAATGAAGAAGGTTCAAGTTAATTCTGGGTTTTTTATTGGCCCAGAGGAAGCTTCTCTGTTTATGGGTTAGATTACTGAAGAAGGTGTTTGGTATTGCTATCGGAAGTGCATGGAACAAGTACATTAATCTAGGGAGAATCACCATTTTTAAAATAGCTATCCTGCCGAACCACGAAAAGTTTTTGGGGTTCCAGTTTTTGAGGTCTTTCCCTATTTTTCCTAGTATGGGTATGAAGTTGTGTGAATAGATTTGATCTAATTTAGGGGTAAGTTTAATACCTAAGTATTGAAGGCTCGAATGTTCCCATTTGTAAGGACAGTTTTGATTAGTTAGTTTGGCTGATGTATCGTTCAGGGAGAGATTCAAGACTTCAGATTTTTTATGATTGATTTTAAAGTTCGCAATGTATTTAAACAATTGAAACCATTTATTTAAATTGGGAATGGTGATGTGGGGTTGGGTTATGAAGAACAGCATATCATCTGCGTAAGCAGCGGTTTTGTATTCTATTCCATCAATTTTAACTCCATGTATATCTGGTTGTAGGTTGAGGTTTCTGATCAGGGGTTCTAAAGTTAGAATAAAGAGAATTGGGGAGAGGGGGCAACCTTGTCTGGTTCCGTTTTTTATTTGGATTGGGTCTGAGAAGGTATCATTGACTTTGATTCTGGCAATGGGGTTAGTGTATAATTTTTTGATCCAATTCATTATTTTCTCTCCTAGACCAATAAATTCACATGTTTTTAGCATATAATCCCAAGCTATTCTGTCAAATGCTTTTTCTGCATCTGTTGACAGAAGCATGGCTTCAATTTTGTCGAGATGTGTTCTATGTATAATGTTCAAGGATTTTATTATATTATCCCTGGCTTCCCTTCCAGGCATGAAGCCGACTTGTTCAGGGCCGATGATGTCTTTTAGAAGGGGTTTAAGTCTGTTGGCTAAGATTTTTGCTAGAATTTTGAGGTCCAGGTTCAATAACGAAATGGGTCTGTAATTTGTAAAATCGGTTGGATCCTTGTCTTTTTTGGGAATGACCGTGATATGCGCAAGAGAAAAATCTCGTGGTGGAGGGGTTTGGTCGCCTGTCAAGTGGATTAGTGCCAGGGGCCTGTTTAGTGTTTTTTCAAATGTTTTATAGTATACTGATGTAAAGCCGTCTGGGCCTGGGCTTTTGCCTGGTTTCATGTCAGAAATGGCTGTTGTGATTTCTTCACTTTTAATGGACTGATTTATGGAGTTGGTCACAATCAAAGGAAGTCTAGGTATTTTACTATTCATTAGGAATTCATGTATAATTTGTTCTCTGCTTTCGGTGTGTGTTGAGGGATTATTCTGTGGAGGGAGATTGTAGAGTTTGGAATAAAAATTAAAGAAGTGTTTGGCAATGTTCTTTGAGTCATGTGCGGAGTTCCCTAGTTTGTCTCTGATACAATGTATATTTCCTGAATGCTGTGATTCTCTTAATGCTCTGGCCAGATATTTGCCGCTTTTATCACCTGTTTCGTAGAAGATTGCTTTTTTCAGATATAAAGCCCTTCTATATTTGTTATCTAGAATGTTTTTTTTCGTTAGAAGATGCTTTGTCCACTATTTTCGCCGTTTATAGACCGGTCTCGTAATTCTCTTAGTGTCGTAAGTCCTTTATATGTAACATAGTCTCTGTTTGATCCCTTGAGGCGTGTACTGAGTTTCTTGTAACGGTTTGTGAAGAAATTAAAAATAAGGTTTGAGATGTTAGAGGGAGGTGTCTTAT
>BLSH010076161.1:63541-74793 GCA_018402905.1 Glandirana rugosa | reverse complement strand
GCGCGCGCCTCCGGCGGCGCGCGCGCGCTCACTAGGCTCGTGAGCGCAGCCGCCGTCATATGACGGCGATTTGCGCTCACGAGCCACCTTGCCGCCGTCAGATGCCGATCGGCGGTCGGCAAGGGGTTAAGCAAACACGCTTTTAAGCAAACCCGTGCTCCAGCAAACATTCATTTAGGCAGAAGTGTTTTTTTAGCAACCATGCATTTAAGCCAATTTGCAAGCATGCCCCTGTTCAACTGCAACCAGGCTCAAGCAGAATGAGTCAAGCACATATGCATCCGATGTGGCCTCTATGCTGCTTCAGAACAGTAGACAAATAAGCTCAGATGCCCAGCCAAGGAAAAATAAGCTTTTAATAAGGACTCCAGGCAATTACTTAGGGATGTGGCCTTTCCAGCAGTTATCAGGTACCCCTATTACCATTTATAGTTGTATTTCATATCACTCGGATTTTCATGACAGATATTTTTACTGCCAGGTATCCGGTGTGGTTTAAGCTACCTCTTCACTGTGTGCTGCCATTACTTCGGAGCCACCATCTAGGAGACACTGTTCTTTTGGATAGGCACAAGCAATTGTCTCCTCAGTATTATGCACCCTGGGCTTTTTCTGGTAATCATTGATCACCTATTTATCCTTCTAATAGCTGGCTTTGTAGGATTATATAGTTTTGGCCTCTACAATTTTTCTCTTATATATTTTAGATCTATAACAACGGTGTTACCTACAAGTAGAACGTCACTATTCTATATTATATTGGACCAAGCAGCATCTTTCTATCTTATTAATTATAGGTAGGACACCTAAATACTATAAATATACTGAACAAGTTCAATCAAAGCCATAGTTGTTTTAAGTCTACTCAATATTCACAGTGACACCTCCGCCCTGGATGCGCCGGCTCTATCCTCATTTATTTGGGGTCTCCTGTGCCTGCCCCCCTGATGTATAGTCCCCTTTCTTGGATTACAGTGAGCCACACATGAGGCAGCTTATGGTGAATATACTCAATATAATTCTAGTGAATTACATTACATAAAATAACATGTGAAAATGTTTAATATAATTTTCCAATTTTTTCTTCTATGTTATGTTAATCGAAACGTCATATCTATTCAATTCATAGCTTGAAGAATACAAAGGTCCAGATGAAGCACGTCAGTGCGAAACGCGTCGACCTCGTCCTTCAGGCTCATCTGTCACTTGGGTCGGGTATCTGTATCATCCCTGACTCATGTGTTATATTGTAGTTTCATTTTGTTTTTGTTGTTTTGTGATACACACCTTTTGTTGTAAATCTTTATCCAATTGACACATTGTTATGTGCCTTTTTATAACTAATTTTGTTATAAATAATAAACTATATATTTTTTTACTAAAACCAACAGTTTCATCTATGCCGACAAAGTCCACTACTCTGGTTTTCTTTCTTAGTCCATTTGGCCTAGAGCTTTTACCCAATTCTGTGTCTTTATATAGGACGGTGGCATAATATTGGCATGATTTCTCTTGCATACTTAGGGATGTGACTGCTGCATGGACAGCTGGTACTCCCTCTCTTTCAAAAAGTTTTCCTGCATAGGATATATTAGAAGGAACAAACAATCTGTCCAGGTGCACCCAGTCAGCATATATCACCGTACCGTGTGGTATTTTAATGACCCAAGGGAGGAATATACATTCACAGGACTCCTGTTCTGCACGTACCTTATATGTAAGTACCTGGATCAGCAGCCTCTGAGATTGAGAGGCAGGTGTCCTTGGGGATTCTTCTGGCTCAGGACTCTCTGAAGCAGAAGTGTCTGCAAAAGAATCAGCCAGATCCCATGTAGCTACCTCCTCTCCCTCATCAACCCATTCTCACTCCAGAATCGGAGGGTTAGGGGAAGGAGACCTGTCACTCTTCGCACCCTGTGTGGTAGAATCAATCATACCAGCAATCCTGGTTTCTAAGCACAGCAAAGGTTGCCGACAGGTCATCTTGAATAACATACTGTGAGGAAACAGATGAGGGGTCAACTACCATACAAGACAGCCGCAGCGACTCAGATAGCCCAGTCACTTCTGGTCTCTCAGGTAAAGCAATGGCAACAGTGGTCTGACTAGCCTCAGCAAGGGCTGTGGCAACACACCTGTGCCTCTAGCCTTATTACAGGCAGCTTCACTCCCCCCCTTGCATCTTGGAAGCCATGGCTGCTAGTGCAAGCACTGCTTTGCCCACGTTCCCCGAACCCAGCTTCCTGCTCAGCCTGACTCAGCTCCCACCCCTAGACTCACGTGTCACCAGGAGGATCTTTAGCCTGCTCTCCATCCCTGTCCTGACTTCCTACAATTGTCCATTTACTTACCTAGTGAAAAGACAGATTAGTACTGGTGCAGGCTCCCCCTGGTGGCAGCTTCACAGGAACTGCAGGCAAGACCAAGCATGACTGTGTCTTTCTAGCCGAGCCCTCTGGTGGTGAGAAAAAAGAAGTGCAAGCAAAAGGAGGGAAAATTTAAATAAACTTTTTCCTATGTTTGCAGGAAGCCAGCTGGGTTCAGTAACCATCCCCACTGCAGGGCCTGGAGGAGACTGCAGGCCCAACCTTCACCCATCATGGCGGGCTTTGTCTCAAGGACCGGGTACCCATTCTGAGGGTCCACTCCCTTGGACCTGTATAGCACCCTGCAGGCGTACCTTGGTTTAGTGTTCCAGGTTTACCTACAAGGAGGATCCAGCCCAATATATGGTAGCTTACAGGCAAAACCTTGCAGTTTCTTCTGTCTTCTTAGCGAGGCCTGGGTACCATTTATCTTAGCTTAATGCCATTTGAAATGGATCCAGGATGAAGGTTGTCCCTGATTCTAAAAGAACCTGTGTGGGAAACAGCATAGAAGCTCTACAGAGCTGTAGAAATGACCATCCACCTTCAAGACACTGACAAAAAAACTGAAGTGCTCCCAGTGTGGGAGGGGTTATATAGGAGGGGGAACTTCCTGTTTGTTTTTTTATTTGATTACCAGTGTCCATTCACCTATAAGTGGCGTATAACCCAGTATGTATAGAATATATAGCCTGCTCTGTGTCCCTTGATGTCCGAGAAAGAAATTTTATTATCATGTAAAGATACAAAAAAAAACTACAACACAGAATAGAAAGTGGTGTTAACTGTGGTAAATGACATTAATAACATAAAGGTTTATTTGTGGTATTCTGCTGAGGTTTCTGAAATTTCCTTCAGGCGATATTTCAACTTCGCAATTTTTTTCTTAACAGCATCACTTATCACACCTTTTGAAGTCCCAGAAAACTTTGCCAAAGCAGCAGCTTTAAAAAGTAAATGGAAAATATTAAACTTATTAGATTTTTTTTGTGAACCAAAAGCCCTGTAACAGATGCAATAATAAAAGTAAAAAAATAAATAAAATAAAACTAACAATATTAAGCATGTATAAAAACATCAAAATATTGTAGACTTTTCAAAAACCAGCATAAAATCAACATCTTGCCTACAACTCTCATTTTGACACAACAGTCAAATTGGCTTACAGTCTACATATCAAAGCCAATGTTTTCACAGGATCTCCCGCTTCTCTCCCTCTGTCAGCCACTTGGAGGCACCTTGAAAATTACCAGTTACACTTACCAGTAACTGTGTTTCTGTGAATTCTTCCAGGACGGCAAAGCTGAGAGATGACTGGTCTCACCTGGACAGGAAACACAATCAAGAACAAGAGTTTAAAAGGTCCCACCCTCCCTCTGCCCCTCAGTTGAGACAAAGTATTAGCCCACACCAGTGCAGGAGCGTATCCTCTGTGTAGACAGACAACACTAACACATGACAGGGTGGGAAGTAGGCCTGCCATCCTGGAAGAATTCCCAGAAACACTGTTACCGGTAAGTGTAACTGGTAATTTTCTCCAGTCATTCTTCCAGGATGGCACAGCTGAGATGATGAGCAAGGAGCTCAGGCCTACCTTTAGGGTGGGACGACTGCCTGCAGGACTTTCCTGCTGAACGCCAGGTCCTGAGGTGATAACAACTCCACCCTGTAGTGCCTCTGGAATGTGTTCTGGCTTGTCCACGTGACTGCTTTACAAATTTGGTCAATCGAGGCACCTGCCTTCTCTGCCCAGGAGGTTGCCAGAGACCTAGTGGAATGAGCTTTCAAACGAGCAGGGGCTGGTTTACCCACCTGCTCATATGCCACTGAGATTGCTTGCCTTATCCACCTTGCCACAGTCGACTTAGATGCCTGGAGACCCTTCTTCTTGCCCCAGAAATTAATCAGCAAATGGTTAGACCTTCTAAAACCTCTGACTCGGTCTAAGTAAACCAAAAGACAACGTCTAACATCCAAAGTGTGGAAGCTTGTTTGCTTCTCATTCCGGGGACTTGCACAGAATGAGGGGAGAACAATCTCCTGGTCCCTATGGAACCTTGAGGCCACCTTTGGGAGGTACAGGGGGTCCCGTTTAAGTATCACCCTATCCAAAATCAACAAAAAAGGCTCTTTAATTGTCAGGGCCTGTAAGTCACCTATTCTTCTGGCCGACGTAATTGCCAAAAGAAAGGCCATTTTAAGGGAGAGCAACTTAAATGAAGTCTGAGCCACCGGCTCAAATTGTTCCCTAGTTAGGGCATCCAGTACCAAAGATAAATCCCATTGTGGGAAGCTATTTGATCTCACCGGGGTTACCCTTTCTCTTGCCAACAAAAATCTTTTTATGAGTGGGTCCAGGGCCAGCCTTCTATCCAAAAATACAGACAGGGCCGCCACCTGGACCCTGAGGTTCTTGACTTCCAGACCCAAATCCACCCCTTCCTGGAGAAAATCCAGAATGGATGGAATCGTCTGCTCCGAGACCTCTCTGGCCAAACACCAGTGAGAGAAGACCCCCCAGACTTTAGTATATATGCTCCCGGTGACCGGTTTCCTGCTCAGTAGGAGGGTATCAATTACCCTTTCTGATCAGCCTTTAGCTCTGAGGAGCTCCCTCTCAAACACCAGGCCATCAGTGACAGGGACCACGGGTCGTGATGAAGAACCGGTCCCTGATGGAGGAGGTCCTGCCTGAGAGGCAGAGGAAGAGGAGGGGCGACCGACCACCTTTTCAGGGTGGGAAACCATGCCCTCCTCAGCCACCAAGGCATGATCAAAGTGAGACAGACGTCTGTCTGGCTTAACTTTTGCAGCACCCTGGGGATGAGGACAAGGGGAGGGAATGCATACGCCAGGCCTACATCCCACCTCTGGGCTAGGGCGTCTACCCCCCCGGACTCTAACTCCCTGGCAAGAGAAATATCTGGGAACCTTCCTGTTCCCTCTGGTGGCAAACAGGTCCACCTCTGGGGTACCGAACTGAAGGCTTACTAGAGCGAAGACCTCGTTGCAGAGTTCCTATTCCCCTTGCTGAATGGGCCGTCTGCTCAGGTAGTCTGCCTCCACATTGAGAACTCCCCTTATGCGGACCGCAGAGATCGAGGGGATTCTTCTTTCTGCCCACCCAAGAATCTCCTGCGTTAGCCTGGCTAGCTTCTGTGACTTGGTCCCCCCTTGGTGGTTCAGGTAGGCCACCACGACTACATTGTCCTCGAACACCTGAATCTCCCTTTCCTGGATCCAGTCCTCGAACACCTTTAGTGCCTCTCCGACCGACAGGAGCTTCCTGAAATTGGAGGACGCCCTGCTCTGGGCCTGATCCCAGGATCCCTGAGCTCGAAGGTCTTGCAGGTGGGCTCCCCACCCCCAAGTGCTCGCATCTGTCGTAACACCTAGGGGCTTTTGAGATTCCCTCACGCTCCCAGGGAGGGACACTCTCTCGTGTCTAAGGACTCCTTTTTTCTGTCCCAACTGGCGAGAAGAAACCCCTGGAGGTCCCGCGAGTGGAGCTGGGCCCAAGGTACCGCCGGGATACATGATGTCATAAGACCCAGGACTCTCATGATGTCCCTCAGTGACACTACTCTGGAGTGGCACAGGGCCGACACAGTTCCCTGAACTTTTTCTACCTTCTCTAAGGGGGGGGGATCCTTTGTGCCACCTAATCCACTTGGTAGCCCAAGAACACCTTCGCCTGTGATGGCTCTAGGGAGGACTTCTCCTGGCTGATCATCCATCCCAGGCTCTCCAGGGTGGAAATTACTCTGTCCCGATCCAACAGGAGTTGATCCCGGCATAAGTTGTAGATCAGCATGTCGTCCAAGTAGGGAATCAGGGCAATTCCTTGGAGGTGAAGGAATGAGACGACCTTGGCAAGTACTTTCGTAAAGATCCTTGGGCTGGAAGCCAGCCAAAAGGGAAGTGCCCTGAATTGCCAGTGTTGGACGCCCCGCTTGGGTCTGATCGCAAAGCGCAGAAACTTCTGGTGTTCTGGGGCAATGGGGACGTGGAGGTAGGCGTCCTTTAGATCCAGCTTGATCATAAAGACTCCCTCTAAGAGGTGCCTTCTGACCGTATAGATACTTTCCATATGGAACCTTTTGTATCTTAAGTGTTTGTTCAGCTTCCTTAAGTTTATAATCAGCCAAAATTTTCCAGAGGGCTTCACTACCACGAAAATGTGGGAGTAAAGCCCTCGTCCCGACTGCTCCGCTGGAACCGGAACGACCACCTCCTGATCCACCAACTCCCGGACGCTCTCCAGTAGACCGACCGCCTTTTGTGGGTCTCGGGACAGGTGCGTCAAGACAAAGTTTGGAGGGGGGCTGGATAGAAACTCCAGCCTGTACCCCTCCTCTACCAGGTGGAGAATGTACGGGCTCTGGGTGATTTCCCTCCACTGGGGGAGAAACCACCTGAGCCTCCCACCAACCCAAGGGTTGGCGTCATTTTGGTTCCTTAGAGGAGGGACCAGAAAAACCGGAGTTATACTTACCGGTAACTCTGTTTCCAGGAGTCTTCCAGGACAGCCCTTGAGAGATGGAGCTCATCACACCTGACAGGAAACACATTGCACAGCTCTTTAAAAGGCGGTCCCTCAGGCATCTGGTCAGTTTTATCCAAGAACCGAAGGATGGAGCTGATAGTTTAAAACACACACCAACTTATTTATGCATACAACAAGGGTGGGAACGTGCTGTCCTGGAAGACTCCTGGAAACAGAGTTACCGGTAAGTATAACTCCGGTTTTTCCCCAGTCGTCTTCCAGGACAGCCCTTGAGAGGATACACAAGTACTCACTCTATTTAGGGGGGGACCACTGCTTGGAGGACTTTCCTTCCAAACGCCTGATCCTGACTACCCAACAGATCCAACTGGTAATGTCGAATGAATGTGGACATACTCGGCCATGTGGCAGCCTTGCATATCTGCTCTGGGGTAGCACCGGCTCTTTCTGCCCAGGAAGTTGCTAATGCCCTTGTGGAATGAGCATTTAGCCCTTGTGGAGGACTCAAGTGTACCGCCTTGTAGCCCTCTGTTATAGCCATCTTGATCAACCTTGCTATCGTCCCTTTAGAAGCTTGTTTCCCCTTCCAGGTTCCTGAAAAGAGGACAAATAGCACTTCTGATGATCTGAAGCCCTTGGTGGCTTCCAGATAAGTCTTCTGACATCCAATAGATGTAACTGCTCCTCCTTATTGTTGGCTGGTTTACTACAAAAGGAGGGAAGGATTATGTCCTGGGTTCTATGAAATGCAGAAGAGACTTTAGGGATGAATGCTTGGTCGGTCCTGAGAACGACCCTATCCTCCAAGATCTGCAAAAAGGGCTCCCTGATGGACAGAGCCTGCAGTTCACTCACCCTGCGTGCTGACGTCATGGCTATGAGAAAAACAGTCTTAAGCGTAATGAATCTAATGGACGCTTCTGATAATGGCTCAAAAGGGTCCGAGATGACCGCTTTTAAAACAATAGACAAATCCCAAGTTGGGGTTTTATGACAAATAATAGGCTGCATCCTGGGAACTGCTTTGCAAAATCTACTTATAAGTGAGTCTTGCTGTAAGGATCATTGTAAATAAACTGAGAGGGCTGCGATCTGCACCTTAATAGTACTTAAGGCTAGACCCTTGTCCAGACCCTCTTGTAAAAAGTTCAGAATTACTGGAGAATCCACTTCTTCTTCCCCCCATTTCTGACAATCAAAGGTTAAACCTCCTCCAAGTTTTCTTATAAATTGCCCTCGTGACGGGCTTACGACTCTGCAATAGAGTTTTAATCACTCTATCTGAAATACCCCTTGACCTTAATATCTCTGTTTCAGATGCCATGCTGCTAAGTTTAGCATGGCTGGATTGGGCTGAAGCACTGGCCCCTGCGTAAGTAATTTTTTCTTGTGAGGTAACATCCAGTGAGGCTGAGTTGCTAGCGACAGAAGTGTTGAGAACCACGCTCTCTTTGGCCAGTAGGGCGCTACCAGGATTAACGTTGTACGCTCTGCTGTGAACTTCTTTAAAACTCTTGGGATCAAGTGAAGTGGTGGAAAGGCATAGCAAAGTTTGAAGTTCCACTCTGTCTGGAGGGCGTCAATCGCTATAGGCTGATCCCCTGGATTGAGAGAGCAGAAGCATGGTAGTTTGGAATTTGCTTTGTTGGCAAACAAGTCGACCTCCGGTAGTCCCCATCTGGCTACTATCTTAGCAAAGACTCCTGGACCCAGTGACCATTCCTCCTGAGAAATTGCTTGTCTGCTTAAGTAAACAGCCAGGACGTTTTGTGTTCCTTTGAGATGGACTGCTGCAAGGGATTCCAAATTCTTCTCTGCCCAGACGAAAATCTCCTGGGCTACATGTCTCAGCCTGGGGCTTTGAGTTCCGCCCTGCTTGTTTATGTACGCTATTGCTGTTATATTGTCTGACCTGACCTGTACATGTTGACCTCTGATCTGGTCCTGGAATGCCTCGATTCCCCTTGCCACAGCCTTTAACTCTCTGTAATTGGACGACCGCTGTCCCTGTGACTGCGTCCAAGCTCCTTGCGCCCACTGACCGTCCAGGTGGGCCCCCCAACCCCAACTGCTGGCGTCTGTGGTCAGTATGTGGGAAACTGGACATACCCACAGAACCCAATTCTGTAGATTGCCCTGATGTCTCCACCACCATAAGGCCTGTTTTACCCTTGATGGAATGACCACCGTGTCCTCTAGGTCCTTTCTCCCTAAGTTCTGAAGGAGAAAGGCCTGAAGCGGCCTCTGGTGGAACCTGGCCCACTTGACTGCTGGAATGGCAGACGTCATGAGGCCTAATACTGACATAACTTCCCTTACGGTGATGGGAAGATTTGTTTGGACCCGTGCTATTCTCTGCATAAGATGGTCTATCTTTTCCAGTGGCAGTGAGATTTTCTGCTTGACGGAATTGATAGTGTACCCCAAAAATTGGATCTCTTGGGAGGGAGAGAGGTTCGATTTTTCTGTACTTACGATCCAACCCAGATGGGCTAACCACTCCTGCGCTATCTTTAGGTCTTCTTGAAGCCTTTCCCTTGTTGGAGCTATGAATAGCAAGTCGTCCAGATAGGGGATCACAGGTATAGATTGTAGTCTCAGTGGTGCGAGTGTCTCTGCCAGGATTTTGGTAAAAATCCTTGGCGAGGAGGAAAGGCCGAACGGCAAGGCCCTGCTTTGAAAATGGTGTACCCGTTCTCCTATCTGTAATGCCAGTCTGAGGTATTTTTGGGAACTTTCTCTGATGGGGATGTGCAAATAGGCATCCTTTAAGTCTATGGTCACCATGAAGTAATCCTTTTGTAGTAGATTTCTGATCGAATAAATAGACTCCATTCTGAACCTTTTGTACCGAATTACTTCGTTCAAAGGCTTTAGGATTAGGATTAGCCGATATTTGCCTGAGGGTTTCTGAACTAAAAAGACGTGAATAGAAACCCTCCCCTCCTACTGTTTTGGGACTGGGACCAGGACTCCCTGATCGACCATTTCCCCTATCAGTAGCGGTAATGCCCTTGCTTTTTCTGGTTCCCTTGGCAGCTGGGTGACCAATATTCTCGAGGGGGCCTTTTGCTGAACTCTAAGGCGTACCCGTTCCCTATCACACCCTGGATGAAGCTGTTGGAGGTTATCTTTCGCCACTGTGGAAGGAATCTCTCCAACCTTCCTCCCACTTGGCCTATGGCATCATTGCTTGTACCCTTCTGCATTGGTATTTTGGCTAGGAGGGTTAAAGAGCACATTCACCCTCTGTCTGCCTTTCTGACCGGTCCAGTGCTTCTTGGGTCTCCCCTTGTCCTGCGGGTTCCTCCATTCTTCCCTATTTTGTCCCTTATAGGGACGAAAAAACTTTCTGGGATAGAATTTCTTTTTGGCTGGAAAAGCCTTTTTCCTGTCGGCCGTCCTCTCTAAGGCCTCTTCTAATTTAGATCCAAAAAGAAACTTTCCGGAAAATGGTACACTACAAAGACGCAACTTGGATGAGGTATCTCCTGGTCAAGTTTTAAGCCAGTGGGCCCTTCTGGCTGCTACTGAGAGTGCAGCTGATCTAGCTGACAGTTTGACCGACTCGGTCGATGCTTCCACAATAAATCCGACTGCTTTGTAGAGCATGGGAAATGACTTTAACAAATCCTCTCTGGGGGTTACCGCTATTAAATGCCCCTATAACTGTTTTAACCAAAACTCGAAGTTTTGGGCTACACGGTTGTGGCCAAAGCTGGTCTAAGGTTGGCCATTGCGGTGTCCCAAGATCGCTTGAGGATTATATCCCCTCTCTTATCCATTGGGTCCCCCAGGTGTCCCATATCATCAAATACTAGGTCTGCGTGCCTTGACACCTTTGCCAATGGTGCGTCCAGCTTTGGCGTCTGGTTCCAGACTGAGTCTGGATTGTCGTCAAAAGGAAATCTCCTTTCCAGACTGTTCAAAAAGAAGGGTCTTTTCTCAGGTTCTGACCACTCCATTAAAACAAAGTCTGTCATGACTTTGTGTAGCGGGAAAACCCTGGGTTTTTTCTTGTCCAGTCCCTTTTCTGGGAAGAAAAACTTGTCAGACCTTTCCTCTAAAGGAAAACTGCTGTTAGGTCTGAGTCAGACCTTGGTCTGCGGTTTCGACCTGCGTGGTAACCGTTTCCACAGTTCCGTGCGTCTGGATCATAAACTACTATACCCTGTGGACCCCCTGGGTTACCTATTCTCTCCCCTATATTAGGAGTTCGCTAGAACCCTGTGGCGTTACCGGTTGGAATCTGGTCGAAACCGGTGTTGGCACATCGGGTTTTGAAGCTCAAAACCAATTTTGTCAATATCCCCGTAAATTATCGCCATTGGGGGTCTCTCCTAAACAATTTCAGTAAAGGGTACGAGATGTTTCGTCAG
>BLSH010076094.1:650846-736200 GCA_018402905.1 Glandirana rugosa | reverse complement strand
TCCGTGCGATCGTTCGGGTTCCGTCCGGACCCGGACCCGGACTTTGTCCCGAAGTTCGGACGGACCAGCAGAACCCGAACTTCCAGGTGTTCGCTCAACTCTACTAGGCACTAACATCTGACTCATATTGATGGAGCAGTGGTCTGCTTGCATTCCATCCAACAGCTATACAGGATCTGCCAGTGGTTGTAATGTAGCGAATAGTAGGTCACAGCTCAAACATTACAGATAGCAGTGAGGGACCGCACCACCCCCAGGCATATTTATACTGAGCCACTGGGTACATTACACTGAATCAGCTTACTTGCCAAGGGTCAAAGAAACCTGCTTTTTGCCTCCTTTTTCAGTGTATGTGAACACAGCCTTATAATTTAACACATACTTTTGTTAAAGGAGTTTACTTATTATAGTATGTATTATGATATGATGGTAGCAAATCTGAAACAGGAAAAAAATCTCAGCTGCCGTAATTCAGTAATGTCTCTCCCCCCTCCTTCAATTTGTGATTTGCTGCCTGTATGAGGCACTGGAGTGGGTGAGCACACATATTACCTGCATCCTCAATACAGGGAAAGTGGGTTAAAGTGTAAAAGCGGAACTCCAGGGAAATTTAAAAAATAACTATAGTTCAAATATGTATTAAAAAAAACCTTAAATACATTTAAAATTACTGATAATTCAAATTCCAAAAATATGTACTGTACAGAAAAGACTTCTGACAAAAGGGTACTGAGGACCAGGCCCCTCTTGCCACTGGGCTCTATACCATTTGCATGAATTGTATGATGTCAAACATCGGAAAACCTGAAAATTCCAACTGTATGTAATTATTGATGTAATAATTGTAACATGCTTGTGGAAGTTTTTGAATTATTTATTATCTATTTGTGATCTGTTTCTGGAGCTCACAACCGGTTTCCATTTTTATGTTATGTCTTTCAGCTGACTTCGGGCTGTCAAAAATTGTGGATGATCAAGTGACAATGAAGACTGTGTGTGGAACTCCAGGATATTGTGGTAAGAGAAATTAAATATTCCCATTTGCTGAACTTTTTTACGCAAAAAGCATGACACAAATGCAAACATTGTTTAATACGAGAGAATAGCTCAAAAGAATAACATGGTTTCATACCATAATACAGGTGATGTGAGAAGTGTATTTCACCACTTCTCGTGGCCCATTGGAACTTATTCTTGTTTATATGCATATTAGGAAAAGAGTACAGAGAGGCATGTAGTGGGGCTGTTGTACTTGTAGGCATAAGAGTGCTCATAAATTTCCACGTGGATAAAGTATAAAACAGATGTAAAAAGAAATGCGGCCAGCACTTACTTCAATGGCCACTGCTCCACATGCACACAGAGTCAGCAGCCTGACATTAAGATAGGCAGAGCCCCTGAAGACATGCATGAGCACGAAACGTGTCGTGTGGAGCCCTATACAGTGATGTCACGCCACCGACTTCGTGTATATGTGGAGCGGCAGCCATTGGAATAAGTGCTGGTTGCATTTGTTTTTACATTTGTTTTATACTTTAATCATGTGAAAGTTTATGTAATTTATGAGCATTAATATATAAATACTTAACTATATACTGCATCTCTGGCTCCGGGTGGTGAGCATTTCTCCATTAGGACGGATGATCAGCAATTTTATATATTGAAAGGAAAGGACATCATAGACCTCCTGAAAAGGTGGAATACACATATAGGGTAATTACCATTAGTCTTCTGGTGAGCACAATGTGGTGGAGGATTTGCACTATTGGACACATGGGTTGAGCTCCACTTTTTTCATTATTGTTCTGCATAGAAGCACTTTAGAAATGAGAGTTGGCCCTTTGGAATCTTATAGTGGACCATTTGCATTGACTTATACATTTGGATGACCTAATTGAGCACCTTTACTAGAGCACATTTTATATTGATTTACTATATTTATAATTCTGTGTTATCTTTTGTGATTTAATAGTGGTCACAGTTTATATATTTACACATATAATTGGTATAGGTTTTTGGCGCCACACTGGCTGTGTGCTTAATATTTATTAGGGGGCTTATGCTTACACAGCGTCGGTAGTGTTGAGTGTCTTGTAAGACGAAAAATGCCCTGTGTCGTATTGCTCCCCATTGCCCTGCAAACATTTTGTAATAAATCTCCATTTTTTTCAACATTTTTCAATGCAGGCAAGTGACCACAGTGCTCCAGCTCCTTCTCCTTTCTGTGTGGATGGTGGGGGTGACCTCTCTCCCTTGCCGACTACCCCTAGAACTATAGATGCTGGCAAGTGACATCACTACCTTGGGTTATTCAGTCAGGTTGTCAGCCCTCCATGTCACAAATAGAAGCCGGAGCTTTGTGGGCCACATGACTGTATAGAAAAACAAGCAAGTTTGTAGGGCAGTGTACAGAGGGTTATCAGGACAGGGGTCAGCAGGGCAGCACGCAGTGAGTTAGCAAAGCAGTGTACAGGGGGTTAGCAGGGCAGAGGATGGGAGGCCATCAGGGAGTGTGCTGCATTTAGTAGAGCAGTGTACATGGGGTCAGTAGGGCTGAGGATAGGGTCCAGCAGGGCAGAGGACATGGGGTGAGCAGAGCAGATGATAGGAGTCAGTACAGCAAAGAACAGAGGTTAGCATGGCAGAGGACAGGGTCAGTAGGGCAGAGCACAAGGGTCAGTAGGGAAAATGACAGAGGTCAGCAGGGCAGAGACAGGGGTCCGTTGGGTGTAAGATGGAAGGTCAGCAGGGGAATGTACAGGGGTCAGCATGGACAGGGTACAGGAGGGCACACGACAGGGATCAGTAAGGCAACGTACAGGGGGTCAGCAGGGCAGAAGACAGAGGTAAGCAGAGCAGAGCTCAGGGGTCAACAGCTCAGATAGCATGGGTCACTCAGCAGAGCTCCTCCTCTCCACACAGCAAATAGCTAAAATTGGATCCTCGTACAGACACGGCCTCATGTGCAGTGTGTAGCTCGCTGCTATGTTGCAGTTCTGACCCATGAAAGTCCCAGTGTAGCTGCCCAGGCTGTGTGCTGTGAATAGATGGGAGAAGGAGCTCAGTGGGCTGGGCACAATGACCATTGGAAGGGCCAGCCTAAGGGGGGGGGGGTTGCAAATGAAATCTGGGCACCCAGCACCCCACTAGGTACAGTCATGTCATGAGGAGTGACTAGTAATTATTGCAATCACAGTGTCCAATATGCAAACATCAGAGGAAAAACTATGGCAAAGAATTTAGAAAAAAAATGAAATTGGAGTTTGACTTTAAGACCAAGGTGACATCACAAATGAAGTGTGCTGTAATATAAGTTGACAGCTATTCCAACAAAGGGTATTCAAATGTTAGATGAGAGGGGACAGGGCCTTGTTCCATCTTACTAGTGGAAGTCAGGCTCCTGGGGTGTTCTTGAACAGATCTAAGAAGGTGTGCAGACTCTTCTGGGTATCTGTACCAACATAGTAATGGCAACTTGTGTACATGCAAATTAATATAATTGTGCTATAACTACAAAGAGCTACAGGAAATGTGCTATTTGCATGCCAAGGAATGAATGTGAGTGTTGCGGTATGTTCTGACAGCGTACATTATGCACTACCCGGTATTGCAGTCAGGGCCGGTACAAGGCAGGGGCGGAGGGGGCCGGTGCTCTGGGTGCTACCATTTTGTAGAGGAGAGGGGGGCACAGGTGAAGGGTGTCCACTGCGGCGCTGCCTGAACCATAAAAATTGTGTGTGTAACACTGAAAGTATGCAGAGTGCGTTCCTACACCCAGCACAACAGCCTTCATCCATCTCCCAGGCTCAATAGAGCTGTTCCCCTCTCCCCCCCCCCCCCTACGGAGGAGTAGTCTCCTCCCAGGGCATGATGCCACGGAGGCATGCTGTGAGGACTCGGAGGTGTGCTGTGAAGGATTGGAGTGCTGTCTCACCTCCATTCCACCTGCAAGCTCAGCTGCACTGCAACCATTTTGCCACCTTCGCCCAGGGCACCAAATGACCTTGTCCCAGCCCTGATTGCAGTTATATTTTTTTCACAAACACACTTTACAGTTCTTTGTGGATTTAGGCAGCACCATGTAGAGGTACTCTGTGTTTTTTGTAACACAGAGTATGATTTCACATACATCAGCTGTTGAAATCTGAAAATGCTGAGAAAGTTTAAAAGAAAGTGGAACTCCCCCTTGTTAGCACAATGATATAATACAAAGCCTGGTTACTATGTGTTACATTTTAGCAACAACCAGTTACAATATATTTCGGTTGTTTGCACAATGTTATTAAATATTAAAAAAAAAACATTTGTGTTTAGAATATATGAATATATACATATATTATTATGCCTTGTAAACATCTGACCTTTTTTCATAAGATTTGCCCTTTCTTTTTGCAACAAGATATCTGTTGTTTAGATTCAGTAGGCAATTAATCTCCCATCTGCTCTTCGGTTTGGACCTGTGTCCAAATTATTGTAAAATAAAGCACCAACAAAATGCAGTGTGTTTAAAAGTCACCAACATCATTCTATATAAATTGTCTGCAGAGGAGTTTTTTTTTTTAATAAACAGCTTCATAATGACCATGGTAAATCAAAAATAATTTCATATCACTGAGTGATTAAGTAATTGTAAGTTTCTGAATGTTATAAATCTTAATTATAAAATACCCCAAAGCAATGTCTGATATTGCATCTCATTATTTAAGAATACTTTCTACACAGAAAAAAAGAAGACATGTGGAATAAGTCGCCCTTCCAGTTAGGCATAAAGATTGTTTGTTTTTACTTTTTAGTCCAGAAATACAATGAATGATATTTCTAAAGGGGGAAGTCAATACAAAATGGATATTTCTTTTTTAGGTGAATACAGCTGTTTAATTTCTTACTAGTGCCTTATTGGTATACGTGTTACCATGGTGGATGGGGAAAAAAAGTATATAATAATAATATATTTTATGCATATTTTGAAACTTCCTTCCTCTCTTGGTGATCTAGTTCAGTGTTTTTCAACTCCAGTCCTCAAGGCACACCAACAGGTCATGTTTTCAGGATTTCCCTCAGATGAAACAGCTATGGTAATTACTAAGGCAGTGAAACTGATCAAATCACCTGTGCAAACTCATGGAAATCCTGAAAACATGACCTGTTGGTGTGCCTTGAGGACTGGAGTTGAAAAACACTGATTTAGTTCCTTAGGGTGCAAAGTAGGATGGAGGCAAAATAATATATAGTCTAATCCTGTGATATCCTCGTCAGCCTACTTTATAGAAGGGGCAGTGATGTCTCCAGTTTCACTAGGTGACTTGGCTGTGACAGTTGTCCTAGTTTGAGAAACTGAGTTTCCAAATCACTTTATATCAGGAAGTTAGTAACCAGATAGATGACTCCTATGAGTTCTGTTCTACACTAACAAATTTGTGCCTGCAAAATGTAAAGTTAGAGACCAGAATGTTGTTAATATTTAGGTGTTGCAGAGTATAGTAAAAATCTGAAATGTACTAGAAGAGGAACTGAAGCACTCAGTTATCATAACTTGGAAGCCCCCTTTAACAATGGGGCCCCCAGATCCTGGCCCCCTCCATGTGAATGGGTAGGGTTACATAGAACCCATATTCATTCACCAAAAAAGTGTCAAAAGTAATTAAAACTCCCAATAAATAAATAAAAGTTCCCCCATGTAAATCCATTGTCAATCATGATAAACACCAGCCACCGACCCATACAAAAAAAAAAAAGACTGTTGCCTGTCAAATATGACCGCTTCCATCACTTGACACTCACCAAATGACAGCACCACTTCCCCCCGCTGCTAAGTAATAAAGGGGCAGGATCGCCAGGTGATGTAACTGGGTAACCTCACCCCTATGATGCCCCTTGGAGACCACCACCTCATTACTTCATAGGGCCAGGGCCAGGGACCCCCACACTGTTTTTTTCCTTAACAACCAATGACTCATCCCTGCTGGCTGACTGTAGGGGATGAGTTGCAGTAGTAAAACATGCACTAAAAACGTATAAAATAATGCATATGCATACACAGGCACTCAGCGCTAAACTATTTATTTACCCCAGTTTAAGCATATTAAAAAGTGATTATTTACATACTCAATTATAGTGAAACCTTGGATTTACGAGCATAATCTGTTCCAGGAGAATGCTTGTAATCTAAATCACTCGTATATGAAAGCATGTTTCCCCATAGGAAACAATGGAAACTCAGTTAATTTGTTCCAAAGTCACTGCTTGTCAATGCAGTACTGTATGTGGCCAGAGGTCCGGGGGTACTGGTGTATGCATTACTGTATGTGGACAGAGGGGTGGTGGCGCTGGTGAGGCTCGGAAATGGTCGGAAACGCTTGGGAACTGTTTACACTTTCGGTATTTCTGAGTATTTCCGATGTCTTCCAAAGCTCACCAGCACCCCAGCACCTCTGGTCACATGCGGTATTGCATGCACAGAGGCTTAATCCTGCACATTTTGTGAGACAGCGCTCGCAAACCGAGTCAGTATCTTTTTTAAAAAACTGCTTGTCTTTCAAAATGCTTGTTAACCGCGTTACTCATTTTTTAAAAATAATTGTTTATTAATATGAAAAGAGCAAAGGAACAAAATAAAGACACAGTATCATAAAGCAATAAACAGTCTGCATTGTAACTTACATATGATCCTGGTCCGAAGAAACAGCATATGACACTTAAAGTTCCACAGTGATTCAGTGTACCTTCAAAGTTGGGAGAGGAAGAGGAGAGACAAGCAGGTGAAGAGTAGAAATTAGAAAAAGATATCAAGGCGGGAAGGAAAAAAGAGAGGAGAGGGGGAAGGGGGTATAGAGTGCCAGAGGCCGGTTGGGATTCATGAAGAAAGTCCAAAAATTATTGCAGATATTATTGCAAATAAATGGGTCAGTCAGAACTTAACATCAAACCTGCGTAAGCTTCTGAGTATTTGAAGGCGAACCAGCAGGCCCAAATTTTGTTAGCAACTGAGGGTTTACCCCTATAATCATGGGTCAAATCCTCCATTTGGTAAATGAAGTCCACCACTTGAAGCCATTGGCGTACAGTTGGAATTGTTGGTTGTTTCCAGAATTATGGAATTAAAGATTTAGCAGCACGTAATAAGTGTGGTGTGATCGATATTTTATATCTGCCTGCTGGTTCGTCTGTGCAATTAAACAGTAACACCCAAGGGTCATTTTTATGGGAGAGCCCTGGATTATACCAGTCCAATGAATGTTCGATTCCCAGTATGGGCGGATTACCGGGCATTGCCACCAAATGTGAGCCTGTGTAGCCGTATCACCGCAACCTCTCCAACATGTATCCGATATGTCAGCAAACATTCTATGCAAGGTGACTGGTGTATAGTACCATCTCGATAATAATTTATAATTGATTTCCGCAGCCTTAGAGGATAGAGAGGTAGTATGGGTCAATTGGAGGATCATGGCTTTTTGCTCGTCTGAAATGGAAAGATTGAAAGATTGAGGTCTTTTTCCCAGTTATGTAGGAATGATGGGATTTAGATGAAGAGAAGATGAGGGAATGGTACAGCAGAGATATAAGTCTTGTAGGGGGTTGCTCCAAACCCAGAAGTTGTTCAATGGATGTTTGTACTGCTAAAGTCCGTAATGGTGTGGGCAACGACCTGACAAATCCTGAAAGTTGGTGATATTTCCACCAGTCCATATTGGTGACCTTGGTTGGCGATATTAAAGATGAGAGCGGGAGTATGCCCTTGGCAGAAATAACTTGGTGGAGATAAGATGGTCCGCGTGGCAGCCAAGAGCAGAAATGTGGGTCTAGTTTGCCAGGGGGGAAGTAAAGATGACCGTTCAGTTGCATTAGAGGGGAATTGTATTTCCAATTACGTCTTTTACAGAGAGAGTCCCATATATCAAATGTGGATCTGGTGAGTGGTGAGGTGGTATGGGATAATTCACGACATTTTTTGGGGATCCACATGAGAGGAAAGAGGTCAGATCCACTCAAGTCCCGCTCCAATTGCACCCGTAGTTTTGCTGGTGAGTGGTGTTTCCAATCCATAATCCTATTTAGAGCACATGCAAGGAAATAATTCTTAAAGTCCGGGAGTGCCAATCCGCCCTCTGCTTTGGGCTTAGACAGTAATGAGTTTGGGAGTCGTGGTTTATTACCATGCCAAACATATCTGCGAACTAAGGAGCTCAGCACTGTGAAGAATTCCGGAGGGACTTTATAAGGAATCATCTGGAACATGAAGAGGAGCCTGGGCAGCACGTTCATTTTCACTACATTGATACGCCCCAACCAGGAGTGAGCTAGTGGGGACCAGCTATGTAGATCCCTGTTAACAGCGTTACTCATGAACCAAGGTTCAACTATATTTACTTTTTAGCTTTAAATCAGGGATTTTAATTTGTTGTGATGGTTTATGCATGCTTCTGCAATGGTCAAGATACTTCTATTGTCTTAAGTTCTCTGTGTTTGCATTACATTCACATGGCTAGGTCCCACAATTCTAATTCCTGTTAGCCAGCCTTTTCAGACTAGCCAAACAGCTTCATTAGCAATTTAATAGAGGAAGCAAGAAAGAAATGCAGCTAACCTTTTATACCAGAGCATAGCTAAAAATTATATTATAAATTACTATAAAAAAGCCACAAAAGTGATGATAGCAACACAAGTCAAACATCAATTTAAAAACAAAAACTTAGAAAAATAAAATTTAACGAAAACCATTATTTTTCCTTTTAAAAAGGTCACTCTCCCTTTCTACTTGATAAAATTTACCCATTGTTATCTCTCCTCTTTCCGCTACACACTGCTCACACATGGACTTTTGTTTTTTATGCACAAATAAGGCCATGGCTTGTTATTGTGCATCTGTTTCCTGGTCCCTATTATTTATCCTGTCAAACCAAATACCCATATAATTTTGTTAAGTCCATACTAATTCAATATTTCATTCTCTTTGTTAAATAAAACAGAGCATACAGTATTGTGCATAGAAGTGGATTTTCTAATGAGAAAAAATGCCCATAATTACGATGCTTATGGCATATTTAGTGAGTTCAAGTAAAATGTTATTCAAGGCTGGGCTGAATGCAGTAAGTGGCTTTACTACTGTATAGTAGACATTACATGTCTGTAAAGCCAAAATACAGGCATCAGTGTGGTGGTCCCATACAAGATAATCATAAGTACAATCTGTGGTTTGGCTTCTGTTCACAAAGTGATTAAAAAAAAAATTTAAAGGAAGATACAGCTTTATTAAAATAGGAATATACAGTGGGGAAAATATTTATTTGATCCCCTGCAGACTTTGTAAGATTGTAAGTATTTGATCCCCAAGAAAAACATGACTTGGTACTTGGTGGAGAAACCCTTGTTGGCAAGCACAAAGGTAAGACGTTTCTTGTAGTTAGTGACCAGGTTTGCACACATCTCAGGAGGGATTTTGGTCCACTCTTCTTTACAGATTGTCTCTGAATCCTTAAGGTTTCTTGGCTGTCTCTTGGCAACTTGATGTTTCAGCTCCCTCCATAAATGTTCTATAGGATTAAAGTCTGGAGACTGACTAGGCCACTCCATGACCTTAATGTGCTTCTTCTTGAGTCACTCCTTTGTTGCCTTGGCAGTATGTTTTGGGTCATTGTCATGCTGGAAGACCCACCTACAACCCATTTTCAGTTTTCTGGCTGAGGGAAGACGGTTCTCATCCAAGATTTTACAATACATGACCCCATCTATTGGCTCCTCAATGCTGCAAAGTTGGCCTGTATCTTTTAGCAAAGAAACAGCCCGAAGCATAATGTTTTCAAGCTAGGTGAGTCCAAGGTGTATTGATACCACTAAAAACAATGCAAATAAAATGGTACCACTCAAAATAATGCAAATAAACAATACCATTCAATATAATACTGTAAAACAACCTCAAAGAATCCTGTAGGGATGGTGTTCTTAGGGTCATAGTCAGCATTTTTCTTCCTCCAAACAGGGCGTGTCGAGTTAATGCCAAAGAGCTAAATTTTGGTCTCATCTGACGACAGCACTTTCTCCCAGTCCTTATCTGAATCCTTTAGATATTCATTGCCATGACTGTACATGTGTCTTCTTAAAGAGGAGGACTCGCCGTGTGTGGAGGAAGAAAAATGCTGACTATGACCCTAAGAACACCATCCCTACAGGATTCTTTGAGGTTGTTTTACAGTATTATATTGAATGGTATTGTTTATTTGCATTATTTTGAGTGGTACCATTTTATTTGCATTGTTTTTAGTGGTATCAATACACCTTGGACTCACCTAGCTTTATAGAAAACGTCACCATTTCTGTCCAATTTACTTTAAATCCTACCTAGTTATTTTACTCACAAGTGACCCAGTGGGTAGTTGATTAAACTCCATAGGAGGAATTCTATTGTGGTAACTATTACAATTGCTGGCGAGTTGCAGGGAGTAGCAAATACTGTTTAGTAGCTGCCCCCCCTATTCACTAAACTAATCAAGGTCATTTTTGTGTGAACTTTGTGATTTACTAATTCAAGAGACTCTGTTAATTGTTGTTCCTTGCATTGTGACCTTTTACTGTTCAGAAGTCACTTTTCATATAAAGTAAGAGTTAAGTAAATAATTCAAACTTAAACTTTGGTCACTGTTACTACAAGGGTATTAACCCTAATGGAATCTTGCAATATGAATGAACCCAGAGTGTCAGGGGTGGTGGAGGACACTCAGAATGGGGAGGACCAAGGGGGAAATGAAATCTTAAGTAACCCTCAAAGGGGCAGTGCTACATACACCTATGATAAAAATGATAGACCCTTCATGTCTTTGTAAGTGGGCAAACGTACAAAATCTGCAGGGAATCAAATAATTATTTTCCCCACTGTATACATAAAATCGGGGGCATGTCCAAGATGGCAACCTGAGCGGCCGCATTTGTTTGAGCTCCGCTGGTGATCCTTATTTTTCCCCTGCTCTGGTGTGTACAGACCGCGATTCTACTCCTCACAGTCACCTGAATGCGGTGGCGATCAGCAGGCACACAACGTGAAAGGGGGAAGAGGCTCCAGTTCCCGCAGACACCGGATAGCCCGCAGCTACCTCCCGACACACGTGTGGAGACCTGCTCACACGCAAGGCGCACAAGTTTCATAAGGCCTTGAGGGGAGGCAGCATGGAGGCGGCGGATTCTCGCCCACCATGGTTGGCAGAGGTCATGGCTGCTATAGCCACCTGTCAGGCCACACTGACAGCAAAAATAGAAGCCGTGCAACTGGATGTAGGTCTGCTGCACCAAGATCTGGATAAACTCCGCTCCAGAGTCACGGAGACGGAGCAACGGGTCACCCACAAGGAGGACGCCATTAACGAGAATTCTGCATCCCTCCGAACTCTCCAAACCAAGGTGAAGGCAGGAATCGGAGGAATAATCTCCACGTTATAGGCCTAGCAGAGGGAGCTGAGAGGGCAAGCCCAGCAACGTTCGTGGAGGATCTACGGCGCAACCTTCTCCCTGACACTCACCTGTCTTCTCATTTCATGTTGGAGAGGGCACACCGTATCCCACCTAAGCCTGGGCCCCGGGAGCCTCACCAAGAACCTTCATCCTCCACCTGCTCAACTTCCGGGATTGGGATGAGATCCTCCAGACATCTAGGGCCCTGGGTGACCTGCGCTTCCAAGTTATTGATTTTTCCTGACTATTCGGTGGAGACACATAAACTCAGGAAGTCGTTTGACCATGTAAAGGCAGTAATGCGAGCCCGAAACATCAGGTACTGCGTTCTGTTCCCAGCATGACTGAGGGTCCAGGATGGGGAGGCGACACACACTTCTTCAACTCTCCTAGGGAGGCCTCAGTCTGGCTTGATTCTTGCCCCCCGGCCTGCTGAACTGGAGATCCGTGTGTAAATGACAATTTTTTCTGTTATTACTGGCAGCTGGTTAGTATACCTTCTACTCTTGTGCTGAGACCATTTCTTTCTGAGGCTGTTTATGTTACTATCAGTTTGCCCCCTGGAACTACCTTGGAATCCAGAGACAGTTCCAATTTGGAATATTGGTTTTACCGTTGGATTAAAAATATTTAATGAGGGATGAACAGTTAAGGAGCTCCTTCTTTACCCCGGGAATACACAGTTCCCCAACAGTGATGTTGGGAGCCTGACGGGAGCTCGACATGTCGTAAGACGGCCTGAATGACTTGACCTCCTTCGGAACCTTCTGGGGGATGGAAGCTCTCCTCAGTTTCAGAGCACTGTTTGGTTGTATAAGTTTATGTCTAATACTTGTTTTTTTGATGAAAAGTACTCTTTCAGCATTGCATTGCCTTATGTTTAGCACTGTCCGGGTCCAGCAGCCCTGCTCATGGGGGGTTCTCAGCCCCTGTCCTGCATACAATCTCCACAGGACTGATCATGTCTTCTCTTAAGATTATGTCTTGGAACACTAGGGGCTGAACTCCCCGACCAAAAGGTCACTGGTGTTCCAATGTGTTAACTCCTATAGTCCGCACATATGTGTGCTCCAGGAGACCTACTTAGTGGGCAGTAAAGTCCTGGCTCTTAAAAAACCATGGGTGGGATATCACTACCATTCAACAATTTTGAATGGGGAGCCAGTATTCTAATTTTCAAGTTGTTCCCCTTTAAGTTATAGGACCTGGCCCTGGACCCGGGTGGCAGATATGTCATTATTCATGCACAGATTTATTAAATGAAGTGAGTCATAGTAGGTCTCTACTTGCCACATCTGGCCTCTTAAGCACTGTTGAATCAGATAACGGCCAAAATAGCGGAGTTTGCAACTGAGAATATAGTTCTATTGGCAGAGACGTACAGATTGACTGATGTGTGGAGGTGGAGACATCCGTTGTCACGAGCTACCCATCAGACCTTTTCCCATATAGATCTGGTCTTTGCGTGTAGGGTGGTTCTACCTAGAGTCACGGACATCTGAATTCTACCTAGAGGGATATCGGACCATGCACCCTTGCTCCTGCATCTGGAGCTCCCAGCTGCCCCAGCTGTTGGATTCTGAAGAATCTCCAGGTTCTGGGTGTCAGATGCAGCGATTGACATGCAAGCTAGACAGGCACTGATAAACGATTGGGCCGTAAATGGAGGTTCTGCTGGTGCTTTAATGGAGTGAGATGCCTTCAAGGTACCAGTCTATTATTGCTAGAGTCCGTAAGGGAAGAGGGGCAGACCTGCTAAAAGTGGAGAAAGAGGCTAGCACCCACTTGTCAGGACAAGTGACCCTCAACATTATACCGGACTGTAATTTCTAACCAATGAGGTGCTTCACATCCGTACCTCCCTTACTTAGAATAGACTTCTGGTGCAATACCAATGCATATTTGAGCAGGGTGAAAGATTGGGACGATTGTTGGCCTGGCTTTCCAAGGAACAAGCAGGAGGGATTAGTGTTCCCCAGATCTAGGGCCCCGACGGAACCTTACTATGGGAGATCAATCAATCCTTTATCCAGTTTTATAGATTACTCTATGGGTCGACTTATGGGGAGGAGGAATTGACAGAATTTCTAGATGACATAGACATCCCGGTGTTAATAACTTATCGGAATAAATTAGATGGGTCCATCACACTGGAGGAGATCTTGAGGACGCTTAAAGTCCTTCAACCCGGTAAGAACCCTGGGCCTGGTGGCATTCCGGTGGAGTTCGACAAACAATACTCTAAGGAACTGGCCACTAAATTACAAGTGCTGCTCAGTGAGTCTTTAGAACTGGAGGCACTCCCACCCTCCATGGGTGAAGCAATGATAGTAGTCATCTCCAAACTAGGAAAGGATTCCTCCTAGTGCTCCTCGTACAGGTCTATTTCTCTTCTAAACGTTGATGACAAGGTGCTGGCCAAGGTCCTTGCTTGCAGACTATACACGGTTATTACCGAACTAGTTCACCCTGATCAGACAGGATTTATGCCAGGGCGAGGTTCGGACATTAACATTAGGAGGCTCTTCGCGCATATTGCCGGGCGCTGCCTGATGCGATGGGAGTAGTGGCCTCTCTTAGCGGAGAAGGCCTTTGACTCTGTGGAGTGGAGGTACTTATGGGCGGTTTTAGCTAAATTTGGCTTTGGTCCTAGATACATGTCATGGCCACATATGCTCTATCAGAACCCGCAAGCCCGAGTGTGATCCAATGGCAGCCTGTCAGATTATTTTCCTCTGAGGTGGGGCACGCACCAGGGCTGTCCCCTCTCACCGGGACTGTTTGTGCTGGCCCTGGAGCCTCTGGCTATTTTGATCAGAGCGCACAGCAGCGTGAAGGGTTTGGCGGTGGCTCCGCTGGAGGAAAAACTATCCCTCTATGCGGATGACACTTTGCTCTTCCTGGCAGATGCATCCGAATCTCTGCAGACCACACTGTCTTTATTCAAACAATTTGGCTGTTTTTCTGGCATTCATATAAATTGGGACAAGTCTGTGTTGTTCCCGCTACACCCTTCCGGTCCCCTACCGAACATGGGTACTCCTTTTAAGTGGATGAGCGAGTTTACCATTCTGGGTGTAAGGGTCACAGCAACCACTGAAGGATACCTGGAAAAGAATATCTATCCCATTTTAGCCCAACTTAACACCAAATGCATAGCCTGGCGAACACTACCATTGACTCTGGTAGGTAGGGTTAATTTAATCAAAATGATATATCTACCTAAATTCCTATATTTCTTTCATAACACCCCATCCCCTATTCCCAAGGCCTTCTTCAGAAGATTGAAGAGCTTAATAATTGCATTTATTTGGACGGGGTGCCCCTCAGGGTCTTGAGACGCATACTCTATTATCCTCTCCCTGGGGGTGGTCTGGCACTCCCAAACTTCCATTTATATTATTGGGTTGTTGGGCGGTGGTCTTGGTCACGGTGAGATGGTGGTTTTCACACTAGAGGCTGCCGTTGTAGGCTCCTATGCGGCGTTGAGTAATTTGGTGTAGGCTCACCACTCTCTGACTGCTCCCATGAAAACCACCATACGGGTTTGGCAGTATGCTAGGGCTATTTATAGGAAACCCTTCCACGTATCAACGCATATGGCTTTGTGGGGGAATCCTATGCTACCCCAGTTCCAAATGGTCCCGGACCCCTCAGGATGGGTGGATCGGGGGATAACAATCCTAAAGCATGTCATACAAGATGGTAAAATCCTGCCCTTTAGAGAACTGAGGAGTAGGTTTTCGCTACCCAGTTCCTTTGTGTTCAGATATTGGCAACTGCGTCACGCCCTTAGTACCCAGTTCTCTAAGCTGATAACCCTGGAATCCGATTCAATTGAGTGCCTCCTAACCTCAGGAGTGATGGGGAAACCCCTTTCTACTCTCTACCTTTACATGACAGTAGCCCATGACACTAGAACTACACACTCCCGGGACAGATGGCGGGCAGATATCCCATCTCTCTGAGACGAGGAATGGGAAGACTGTGTCTCAACCTTTATCCCCTCTATGATAGCGGCCAAAGATTGCTTTATACAGCTTACGTTCCTGCACAGGGCGTACTATACCCCCCGAGGGTGTTCCAAATGTATCCTGGCAAAGACGCAACATGCCCAGATGTGGGACTGAGACGTGCACGTTCTGTTATATGGTCTGGGCCTGTCCTAAACTTCGGTCATATTGGAAAGAGGTGGCTGACACATTGAGTGACTTATGTGACACACAAGTACCAACTTCTACTACGTTATCTAGGAGAGGTGGAGGATGATAGATATGCTAAGTTTTGTATAACATTCTCCTTATTCTTTTTTTTTTTTTTTTCCCCAATCATTCTCCTTATTCTATGCTAGAAGAGAAACACTATTGAAGTGGAAGTCGGTGGAACCCCTTACCTGCGAAACTTGGAGGAAAGCAATTACCTCAGTCCTACCTCTATATAAACTTACATATGAAAGCCGGCAGTGTCCTAAAAATATGACAAAATATGGTCCATGTGGTTAAATGTCAATGACTAAGCCTCATATTAACTGTCTCTGACTGGACTCCTATTATTGGTCCCCATGGCCCCTTTCCTTCCTGCCCCCCCCCCCCCCCCGGTGTATTCGGCCCAATTCTCAAGGCAGATTATTTTGTATGTGAGACAGGGCTGCAACAGGATTAGGATCAACGCTATGTTGGTAACCTGTCACTAGTACTGATAGTAATGTCGTATGGGATATTCCCTTATTTGGTTTTGTTATATTGTCATCATTCGGCTATGTACCTTAAAGCATAACCTGGCATAAGTATTTTGTGATGCTGATTTGTCAATAAAATTCTCTGTATATATAAAATCAATGATAATTAATACTTGTTAAGAGAAAATAATAAATATAATAAAATAATAACAAACACTAGTAATAATAAATTTAATTCCTACGTTTATTATTTACTGGTCTTAAGGGCTATTTCCCATGTGCAATAACCCATTTAAGAGCTATGCTCTAAAGCCATCTTTTTCAAGTACAACTTCTTTCCAGTTTTCTATGTAGCATTTAAAGGGACCTTGAGGCAGTCTCTTAGCCTAGGCTCCCATCCAGCTCTGGAGGTTGCCTGAATCTTGGTAGCTGTGACAGCTAGGGAGGCACATGCAATTCAATTTTCAAAAAATACCCAATCATGTGCACAGAAAACTGCAAGTCTGCACGTCTTCACATCATTAACCCCTTGGTGCCGGAGCCTCCTGGCCCTTTAAAGTTTCATATGCTGGGAGGTGGGATGGGGTTTTTGATCATGTGAGTGCTGTGATTGGCTGTCACAGTGGTCACATGATTGAAAAGCTCCTGAAAGCTAGTATGCATTGGGAGCTTTCCAGTACCTGCCGGCTACCGTGCTGGGAGTGCGCTCTCAGCAGGGTAAGTTATTCTCACAGAGCCTCATATATGTGGCCCCTGGCCGTTAAGGCTCACCCATCTAACGGCCACATATGTGTGTGCGGCTGGCGTCTAGGGGTTAAATGAAATCTATGGTTACAGCATACACTCTCATTTTTTGAACATCAGCCTTATAATAGCAATACAAACAATAGTTGTATTTGACAATCTAAAATTAGCTAACTTAAACACTCTTTTCATTTTGTAAGTGCTGCCTGTCTGCTGGAAATCTCTTCCCACAACTTTATAGATTCCCTGCATGCTTTGCAGCTTCTCCTCTGCTGTTTAATTTCAATTTCTAAGAACTACATATCCCATAATACCACTTTGCCTGCAAGCAGTGGTTCCTGTAATGACTCCACCTCTAAAACGTCTCCTTTCCGCACCTCTGTAGTTTAGAAGACAGGCTTTGGGAAATGTGTGACACTTCAATGCCTGCCCACAGGACATAGTGAATATGTGTCACCAAATTTAAGGAACTACACTTGGGATCTTCACAAAGTAAGTTTACAAACTTAAAGATTGGTCCGATTAATAGGAGTAGGCTAGAAATAATTAAAATGAATGTGGAAATTAATATATGAACTTACATGTTCATATAGATAAGCTTTAAAGTGTTACTAAACCCACAACAGTAAAATCAGTCTGTATATGCAGCATAGCATGCTTGTTACACTCACTGTGGAACTTAAGGAGTTAATCCTCTGCATGGCATATAAAGGCTGTTTTATCCTGTATGCACAGATCCTTAATTCCCTCCTGCACTATCTATCTGGGGAAGGCCAGCTAACACAGGCAGGGTAGCCGACATGCACATGCTCAGTTGTGTTTTTTATGCTGGAGAGCACATTCACTTGTTCTCAGGGCTAGCCAGCTTACATGATATTGACATCACACATGTGGGCATGTATACAGACTGTAGTGGAAATCTCCCCCTACCTGAACTCTCAGCACTGGACAAACTGTACAGTTTATTACTGACCATAGTATACAGATCATCCAAAAAGGTATATAGTGGCTGTATTCTAATGGGGGGGATGAACTATTTTCATATTATTGGGTTAAGTAACACTTTAAGCTTAGTGAATTCTCTCTTTCCATAGTGATTTTGCTCTTTGCAAAGTAAATTTTCACTTAACTTTATGAATGAGCTGAAATTGTGTTGACTTCAATCATCCAATCATGTACAAGCAAAAATCGTGTTTTTTTTTAATTGTACTTGTATTTGGGTATTCTTTGGAAAGTGAATTTTCAAATTGTTTCACCTTATTTACTAAGATAAGTGTATAGTTCATTTTGCAAAGTGCTAATTCAGCATGAACATGCTCTACTTCTTTAATAAAGCAACCCAACTTTGTAGTTGTTGTACATCTAAAGGAAATTGAATAGAGATTATAAAGATTGTGTGTGGTCGGCTTTAAAGTGATATTAAAGTCTTGTTTTTTTCATTTAAAAATAACAAACATCATATTTACCTGCTCTGTGAAATGGTTTTGCATAGAGCAGTCCAGGTCCTCTTCTTCTCAGGTCCCTCTTTGGCCCTTCAGTCCCCTCCCTCCTGTTGAGTGTCCCCACAGCATGCAGCTTGCTATGGGGGTACCTGAGCCAAGCTGCAACTCCGTGTGTCCATTCAGACACAGAGCCACGGCCCTGCCCCAGACCCCTCTCTCCTCATTGGCTCATTGACTTTGATTGACAGTGGCTCTCCGCTGCTGTCTCAGCCAATTAGGAGGGAGAGTCCCAGCCAGCCGAGTCTCTCAGGCAACATCACTGGATCAAGATGGGGCTCAGGTATGTATTAGGGGACTGAGGGGGGCTTATGCACACAGAAGGTTTTTTTATCTTAATGCATAGAATGCATTATGATTTAAAATAATCTTCTGCCTTTAGAATCACTTTAAGTATATAAACTGTACATTTATTAGGATCTAATGGCAAAAGATTCAAGCAATTTAACCAGCTGTATGTAAGAATATACCTAATGTATTTTAATAGATCAATAACTGGATTAAATGGTGAGTTTCGTACATCTGCCTAAAGTAACTGTAACTAGACTTAGAATCACACAGCATGGTTTTCTCGATTTATCTAGGGTATGCAGGTCAAGTAAACCACACAACAAAGCTGATATGTGCAAATCCAAGGTCAGGGACAAAGATCTTGTCATGCATGTTTCTTAATTTAAATCTGCAGAAGGTATATAATTTGTGATCAAAATAGGTAGTGTGATATATAACAGTCCCACTGTGTCTCACATATGCAGATGATATAGAATGTGTTAGTAGAAAACAGCTTCTTATAGACTCGTTCCTAGAATTAGAAAAGGAGTCAAAGATTGGGTGTACAGTCAGTGATAAGAATACAAAATACACTATACTGCTTAGGACACAAATTGGAGAAAAAATGTAAATATAATATTATGAATATCAAAGTATTAATTCATTTAAAGGTTAACTCCACTTTCATTGGATAAAAATATAGCAAATAAATAATATAGCATAGCAAGCCATATTGTAATTGAATGTTTTTAAAAACTATCTTTCCTTTTCAATCTGCAGTGCTGGAATTTCTGTAAAATGCAATATGGCAACCTGGAGGCCATCTGTACACAGTTGGTGCACAGAATGCCCCCAGAGATGTAATTTCCTGCTTGTGTAATTGGATCATGGATTTTCCCAGAAGTTTGCACTATGATGCAGGTCATATTTTAGGCATCCTCTGATACAAAAATTGAATTTTGGTGATAGGCTTCTAAAGAGTTAATCACTTTTAAAGGGATGCTGACCCCTCAACTTTCCTTATTAGAGCCCTGCGAGTGCATCAGCTGATCAATAATGAAGTCACTCCTATGCAGAACCAGTATCCAAAAGACAGAAGAACAAACAGCTTTTGTTTCAGAGCAATAACAGCTAGGAATCTGAAACAAAGCTTGCTAAAATCCCTGCAATGTACATTGATCACCCAGAGGGGATTTAACAAAAGTGGACTTACTCTTTAAATCTTTAGGATCTATTTTATTGAGAAAAACAAAGATATCAGAGAAACTGAAATTACAATAAAAACAGGAATCATTTTGCAGTACAATAAAGAAATGTCCAGAACGTAATAGTTTATAAAGCTGTACTTAGACCATCTGTAACATATGCATCTGAAATATGGCATGAACACAAGCAGATAAGAAAATGTTTTGTATGAGTATGGGAACAGAAGGTGTTTGTGAAAATCTATGGAACAGTGTGTGATAATGGATTAAGAATATTAAAGAGAAAGTAAACCCTGATGGGTTTTACTTCCTCTTCAATGCTTAGCATTACCCTGCAATGTAAAAGCATAATAGGCTAGTATCGCGGGTTCACTCCCCAGTCCCGCTGCTGCTTTCATTGACACAGGCAGTGGTACTCGGCCCCGCCCCCTGCTCCTGTGTCACTGTATTTGATTGAGAGTAGCAGGAGCCAATGGTTGGCTCCTGCTGCTGTCAATCTGTCCAGGGGCTGGAGTGATTGCAATCATGCACATTGCTGGATTGAATTGGGGTTAGGAAAGAAAATGGGGGGGTTTGGAGGGAGCTGCAGAACATAAGGTTTTTCACTTTAATACATAGAATGCATTAAGGTGAAAAACCTTGAGGCTTTACAACCACTTTAACCAGTTAACAACCGCCCTATAGACAAAAGACGTCTACAGGTCGGTTGCTTAATTCTGGGAGGACGTCTATTGACGTCCTCCCAGAATCGCGGGTCCCGCGCACCCTGCGGGGCGCGCACACGGGACTGTCCGTGCTCGCCGGGTTCACGGGGCCCCGCGGGACACGGATCGCGGTAAACGGCCAATAGCGGCGGCCGTTTACCACGTGATCGCTCCATCCAATGATGGAGCGATCACAATGTAAACAGAAGGAGTTCAGCTAAGGTTCATCTCCCTCCTCTCCTCACACTGCTGCAGCGTGTGAGGAGAGAGAGAGAGAGATTGAACCATCTAGAGTGAGTAAAAATACATTTTATTGTGCCCTGAAGTGCCCAGCAGTGCCCAACAGTGCCCAACAGTGCCACATTGTTGCCCAATTTGGTGATCTGTGCCATCTGTGCCCCTACAGAGTCACATCAGTGCCACCTGTGCTGCTACAGAGCCACATCAGTGCCACCTGTGCCACCAGTGCCACATCAGTGCCCTACAGTGCCATCAGTGCCTCTACAGAGCCACATCAGTGCCACTACAGTGTTCATCTGTGCCACTACAGTGCCCATCAGTGCCACCTGTGCCCATCAGTGCCACCTGTGCCCATCAGTGCCACTACAGTGATAATCTGTGCCACTACTGTGCCCATAAGTGCCGCCTGTGCCCATCAGTGCCCGCCTGTGCCCATTGGTGCCACCTGTGCCCATTGGTGCCACTACAGTGCTCATCAGTGCTATCAGTGCCACTACAGCGCGCACCTGTGAGGAGGCTACTACAAGTACAGCAGTGCCATCCACCTCCAGAGCAGTGCCATCCACCTCCAGAGCAGTGCCATCCACCTCCAGAGCAGTGCCATCCACGAGACCACTGCCAAGCACAAGTGGGGTGTCATCTCAGCACCAAAGTGCCCATGCCAACCTTCCCTTTGCCCTTCAGAACCCCCTGTGGCTTCCATCCAATTCCGGAGCATCAAACGTCCCCCCTTTCACCGCCCAGCCAGGTGCCCAGGTGAACACCGATAATTTTGCCCTGATTGATTTTTTTAATTTACTTTTTAAAGAGGACTTTCTTTCTTCTATTGTGGCCCAGTGTAACCTTTATGCCCAGCAGTTTATTGAAAGCAACCCAAATTCAAGCTATGCCCGTCCCTTTGAATGGAGAGCTGTTACTGTGGAGGAATTCAAAATTTTTTTAGGCCTCACTTTTAACATGGGACTCTCAAAAAAAAACAATTTATATGCCTATTGGTCCACCAAACCCATCCATCATATGCCAATTTTTTCCTCCACTATGCCAAGGTCCAGATACCTAATGATTCTCCGGTTCCTCCACTATAATGACAACGCTCAGTGCCCTCCCAGAAACAACCCATCTTATGACAAATTATTCAAAATTCGCCCCCTTCTAAACTATTTTTCAGAAAAATTTTCCCAGCTATATACCCCCGAGCAAAACATCTGTATTGATGAGTCCCTTATTAAATTCTCAGGCAGGCTGTCCTTCAAACAGTTTATACCCAGTAAAAGGGCCCGATATGGGGTTAAGCTGTACAAGCTTTGCGACAGAGTCACGGGCTACGTTTATGCCTTCTTGGTTTATGAAGGGAAGGACTCCCAGCTACATCCCCGTGAATGCACCAGCGGAAAAGTTGTCTGGGAGCTCATTTATCCACTCCTCGGGAAGGGTTACCATCTTTACGTGGATAACTTCTACACCAGCTTGCCCCTCTTCCGCAGTCTCTACAGAATGAAGACTCCAGCATGTGGTACAGTCCGAACCAACAGAAAGGGGTTCCCGCAAAGGCTCGCCAATGAAAGGCTAAGAAAAGGGGAGGCGAAGTCTTTGCGGAACAAGGAGCTGTTGGCTGTCAAGTGGTGGGACAGACGAACTGTACACATGCTGTCAACAATTCATGATGACACCTATGTGGATATCCCCCGAAGAGATGGCCCAATCCGGAAACCTGCTTGTATCTACGATTATAATCTGTTCATGGGGGGGAGTGGACTTCAATGATCAGATGATCGAGCCATATCTACCCACCAGAAAATCCCGGCATTGGTACAAAAAAGTATCCATTTATTTTTTCACATTGGCCATGTACAATTCTTTCATAATATACCAAAAATCTACAGAAAACCCTGTATCCTATTTTTACTACCAAGAAGAAGTCATCAACGCCCTAATATACCCTGAAGGCTCACCAGAAAGTATTAGATCTGATGTAATAAGCAGACTCCAGGAACGACACTTTCCTGAGAAAATCCCCCACACTGAATCAGGCCGTAGACGTCAAAAGAGATGCCGGGTGTGCACCAAAGCAGGAATTAGAAAAGACACCTCATATTTTTGTCCCCAATGCCCTTCCCAACCGGGCCTCTGTATAGGTAATTGTTTCCGCCGTTACCATACTTCTCTACATTATTAGTGAAGTATGGTAAATGTAATTGCCATTTACTTCCACACCCCTTATGGCACTGCACTGTACATACTGCTGCCTTCCCCGGAACTGACCCTGGCCTGCTATATGACCACGCTTCTGCCTCACGCTAAAAATACCTCTGCCTTCTTCGGAACCGACCCTGGCCTGTTATACGACCACGCTTCTGCCTAATGGAGAACTCTACCTACCCCTGCCTGCTCTGGAACTGACCCTGGCCTGTTATACGACCACGCTTCTGCCTAACGCTGAACTGTACCTACCTCTGCCTGCTCTGGAACTGACCCTGGACTGTTTGACCACGTTTTTTGCCTGCCTCTTGGACTGATCTTTTACCCTGGAGTAGTGGGATTCATAACACAGGGGTCTCACATGTGTGAGGGGCTCCAGGATTTGTTTTTCTGGATGAAGAAAACTGTTTTCGTTTTCTCATTCCCAGATTAGGGTCTGGAGACTTGGAGGCTTCATAGAGCTTTGGGTGGGAGAAGCCTCTACCCCTATCCCCATTCTTTCCTGGCCTGCTACCTGTATTATTGACCATGTTTCTGCCTACTACCAGGACCAATATTTTTGCACTGCTGGCATTATCTCTACCTGGACTGTATATGGACCCTGCCTGTACTGACTATGGACAATATTCCTGCCTGCTGCATGGACAATTCAGTTCGCTGTCGCTGACCAGGTCCCTGCCTGCTGCCTGGATCTACTAGAGAAGCCTCTACCCTGGTCCCCATTCTTTCCTGGCCTTCTAACTTTACTATGGACTATGTTTCGGCCTACTACCAGGACCAATGACCCTGGACTGCATATGGACAGTATCCCTGCATGTACTGACTACGGACAATATACCTGCCTGCTGCCTGGACAATTCCGTTTGCTGTCGCTGACAATGTCCCTGCCTGCTACCTGGATCAGTGCTCTCCTCCTGTGGTCAACTGCACTACTAAGATCACAGGTAATCTTTTCTTTACCCTTTTGCTCAGCAGAATGTATATAGGGGTGTAGTTCTTGGGATGTACATGCTAGGTAGATAGGTGGTTGAGAAATGAGATGTGTAATTTATGCTTCTAAAATGCCTGACAGTGCTACTTCAATGTTGGGCCTCTGTATGTGGCCAGGCTGTGTAAAAGTCTCACACATGTGGTATCACCATACTCAGGAGGAGTAGCAGAATGTATTTTGGGGTGTCATTTTTGCTATGTACATGCTGTGTGTTGGAAATATCTTAGAAATGGACAACTTTGTGTAAAAAAAATGCGTTTTCATTTTTTTTCCACATTTTCCGAAAACTTCTGGAAAAAAATGAACCGTTCAAAATACTCATTATGCCTCATAGATTATACGTTGGGGTGTTAGCTTTCCAAAATGGGGTCATTTTGTGGGTAATTCCATTGTCCTGGTGCTCCAGGGCCTTCAAAAGTGTAATAGGTGATTGAGAAATGAGATGTGTAATTTATGCTTCTAAAATGCCTGACAGTGCTTCTTCAATGTTGGGCCTCTGTATGTGGCCATGCTGTGTAAAAGTCTCACACATGTGGTATCGCCATACTCAGGAGGAGTAGCAGAATGTATTTTGGGGTGTCATTTTTGCTACATACATGCTGTGTGTTGGAAATATCTTAGAAATTGACAACTTTGTGTAAAAAAAATGCGTTTTCATTTTTTTTCCACATTTTCCAAAAACTTCTGAAAAAAAATGAACCGTTCAAAATACTCATTATGCCTCATAGATTATATGTTGGGATGTTAGCTTTCCAAAATGGGGTCATTTTGTGGGTAATTCTATTGTCCTGGTGCTCCAGGGCCTTCAAAAGTGTAATAGGTGGTTGAGAAATGAGATGTGTAATTTATGCTTCTAAAATGCCTGACAGTGCTACTTCAATGTTGGGCCTCTGTATGTGGCCAGGCTGTGTAAAAGTCTCACACATGTGGTATCGCCATACTCAGAAGGAGTAGCAGAATGTATTTTGGGTTGTAATTTTTGCTACGTACATGCTGTGTGTTGGAAATATCTTAGAAATTGATAACTTTGTGTAAAAAAAATGTGTTTTTATTTTTTTCCCACATTTTCCAAAAACTTCTGGAAAAAAATTAACAGTTCAAAATACTCATTATGCCTCATAGATTATACTTTGGGGTGTTAGCTTTCCAAAATGGGGTCATTTTGTGGGTAATTCCATTGTCCTGGTGTTCCAGGGCCTTCAAAAGTGTAATAGGTGGTTGAGAAATGAGATGTATAATTTATGCTTCTAAAATGCCTGACAGTGCTACTTCAATGTTGGGCCTCTGTATGTGGCCAGGCTGTGTAAAAGTCTCACACATGTGGTATCGCCATACTCAGGAGGAGTAGCAGAATGTATTTTGGGGTGCAACGTGTGGTATGCACCCCAATAACCTGGAAATATAACAATTTTGTGAAATAAATTAAAAAAAATGTAGCTTTGCAAAGAATTGTGGGAAAAAAATGAAGACTTCAAAAAACTAACCATGCCTCTTACTAAATACCTTGGAATGTCTACTTTCCAAAAAGGGGTCATTTGGGGGCTATTTGTACTTTTCTGGCTTGTTAGTGTCTAAAGAAATGAGATAGGCCTTCAATATATCAGGTGTGATCAGGTGTGATCAATTTTTAGTGATTGGCACCATAGCTTGTAGACTCTATAACTTACTTAAGGACCAAATAATATACACAAATTTGTTTTTTTTTTATCAAAGATATGTAGCAGTATAAATTTAGGCCAAATTTTATGAAGAAAAATTACTAATTTGCTAAATTTTATAACAGAAACGAAGAAAAATTCATTTTTTTACAAAATTTTCGGTCTTTTTTTAATTATAGCGCAAAAAATAAAAAACCCAGTGGTGATTAAATACCACCAAAAGAAAGCTCTATTTGTTTGAAAAAAAGGACGCAAATTTCATATTGGTACAGTGTTGCATGACTGAGTAATTGTCATTCAAAATGTGAGAGCACTGAAAGCTGAAAATTGGTCTGGTTGTTAAAGGGGTTTAAGTGCCCAGTTGTCAAGTGGTTAAGGAAAGCTATAACTCCTGTAAGGTTATTGTTTGCCATCTGTGTCCCATTGGGGAGATTTTCATTTTCTTCCTGTCCAATGGCCAAACAGAAAGTGCGAGAAAATACCCCAAAATGAGGAAATCCCCTGTTGTCACCAGAACTCCTGTGTGTCCCCATTGGAAAATATCCCCACTATTTTTGTTCTGGGGACAACCCAAAATTTGTAAACAGAACAAATAGAGAGGGTGAAGCTCCCTAATGGGGACACAGACAACAATAAAACCCTGACAGATAATCTAATCCCTCTCCACTCTATCCAAAACTAGAAGTTTTGCCTTTTGTTATACTTTAAAGTCATAAGGATGTGTGAAATTGTCCATATAATCTTGTCTGTCACTTTCCTGTGCAGGCCTATAGGATCTGAAAGCAGAGTTCCACCTGTTTAATAGTCAGCAGCTACAAAAAGTGTAGCTGCTGACTTTTAATAAACAGACATTCACCTGTCCCAGGGTCCAGCAATGCCGCCAGGCCGAAGCCTCGATCCTCTCCCCCTCCTCCGTGCGGCACCAGCATTGCAACTGTGGGCGCCCTGCTTTGGCATCATGCGAGCCACGCTGCACGCTGTGAATGGCTGGGCAATCTTCTGGGACCTGTGACGTGTCCCAGAAGATCGCCGGGAGAGAGGGGGGACAGGTGAACTTCCTTCCGGCTCCATGGCGATGGACAGGAAGTGGGAGCTGGATGCCTGTCAAAACCAGGTTTCCACCCCCCCCCCCCTAACTGTGGCATGTCAGGAGGTCACCTACACTTGCAGTGGGAGTTCCACTTTTGGGTGGAACTCCGATTGAGGCTGTATCTATGTCTAACTGCCCTTGAATGCCTATGACCAGAAAACCACATTCATGTAATAAATATAATGTGTCTCATTTATTATGGACAAATCTAATATTACTATAATGCATTCTACACACTAGGTCCACACTATCCTAATATTTAGTCAGATAAATTGACGTATTAACATTGATGAAACTGCATCCATTCCTTTGACTTAACGTTAGTATGCTAACTACATAGATAGCCAGTGTTGTCTTTGTCGCCCACAATAACTTTGATCTTAATGTGTCTTTACTCACTTGGCATTTTAAAAAGTCTTTGAAGTCTTGCTAGTGCAGGAAGATTATATTGATCACTTCAAATTCAGTCCATTTAATTTCTTACAAGTTGCAGTAAGTTAACAGGAACAGTGGGAAATCAACATCCCCATAAAATGCTGGCCATGTGCAGTCAGGCTTCTGATCCTATCTAATTAACTGTTCCCTCTGACAGAGAAGTTGACCCCCAACAGACAAGAGATAGTTGCTGGACCTGATTGAAAAACAGTTGGATGAGTAATTCTCTTCTTTACTCTTTGAAGAGTAGCTTGAAAGGGCTTGACCAAAGGAGGCTATTAAAAGTTTTCACTTACCAACATTTCGAAAAGTTATACTATTCAAACTGGAAAACAATGTCATAGCAGCCATATAGATGGGTGAAATCATTTAATTACTTTACCAGCCAATTGGTTGCTAAAGTAGGCTAATTGAATAAGGCAATGGGAAGTGTGATGATGAAGTGCAATGGACCAAAGGAATAGTGTGATGGACACAGATCACTCAAAGATAACTTTCAATCAGTTGCTATAGGTTGTTGCAATATGTACTGTGCTGTTTGCCTTATTGAAGGAACATGGAAATGTTGAACAAAAGTACATTGAATGAAGGTTTGCGGGCACACCATAACCTTGGTCAGGGTATCATGAACTCTGCCACAGTGATAGCTACCTACTGACTAACATAAAAGAAATACAAAATTTGAAAAAAAAAAAAATCTAACTGAACATCTATCAACCCAGACAAAAAGATGTCATTTTGGATGAAGTGGTATATCTTGTTCTATTTGACCGGGTTCATGGACACCTTAGTCTGTTTACTGTACATTGTAAAATATATCTGTTCTTTATCTGACAGTACTTAGTGGCTGGTTGTTACTTGGATTTTACTGCAGCAGATACTTTGAATATCTGCTGCATCCATATGTACCAATATACCATTAATGTACTTCTGTTGCAGAAAAGAAAACGTGTTCTATGTATTTTAAGACAAGGCCTTACCTCTATCTTGCTCCATAGAAGAATTCATGACTTCCTAGTATGTAGATTTAAGGTATGATGGTAGACCTAAAGGAGATTGTAGTTGATGTTAGACATAAAGGAGATTGTAGTTGATGTACATATAAAGGAGATTGTACAATCAGATTGTATGGTGTATGGTGAACCGTACAGACTTCCAGGGACACACTTCTGTTTTCACTACTATTGCCTGCATGTGACATACGTCTGCATGTGAGTACAGAGGTGGGTGGGAGCAATTTCCTGTAGGAGGAGGGCAGAGGCAGGGTGTATGTTAATGAGGCTAGGTGGTGAATTACTTCCTGTGTCTTAACAGTTTTCATGTCCTAAATCTACATACCAGAAAGTCATGAACTTTTCTATGGAACAAGCTGGAGGCGGAGGTTATGCCTTGTCTTAAAATACATTATAAGCTTTTTCTTTTCTGCAACAGAAGCATATTAAAAATATATCGGTACATAAGAAAGCTGGAATTTAGAAAAAAATGGTGAACATTTAAGTCAAAATGAAAAATTAGGCAATGATAAACTTGAAGTGAAACAGTCTACCTTCTCATGCCTATTTTTTAACAAATTATGATTGCATTGGTCACTCTGTTCCTTAAATTAAATTATGAAAGTCTGGTGTTCTGGAAAAGGCGTTTTACCATCATAATGTTTGGGGGTTGTTTAGCTCAGTGTATCGCACACCAGTGAGTAGAGTCCATGCCAGTTGTGCCGTTTAAGGGCTTGTTGGCCCACCTTTTTTAAAGAGAAAGAAAATGTCCAGCAAAACAAATAGTTGGCTACGTAGAGATATCCACCATCAATGCAAAACAAAGTAAGTCTGATTCATCCTCCTGGCTCTTTTTAGCAGCACTGCTGCTCAGGGTTTATGCCTCGGTCCTCTTGACCATATAACAGTGACCCTGCATTCATGTACAAACACTGTACCTTGGTTAGCACTCTTTCTGCAGCTTCCTGCTGCTCTAGCCCGCAGGTTTGGGCCCTCTGTCTGCTCTATCACAGACTGCACCGTACAGATATACACACTTGTGCCAGCTCCCTTACACTCACATGAACTCCTTGGGAGGGAGGAGCCCAGAACCCTGGTCCTGACTCTACAAGAACTCGCCTGCACAATCAGTGACCTGGCTATTCCTAAAACCTGGTCCCAGGATTGGAGATTTCATCCCACCCAGATCACTACAAAATCTTCAGGCTCCAGGTCCCTAAGCGGATTTTGCCAACAACAGAGGAAATAGTTTCCTCCAAATAGAACAAGAATCCTGGAGCTCCTCAACTTGCCTTGTTGAGAATCCTGGGAGACCGTCCCAGATAACTACAATGTCACACCATGTATTTGAAGTTTTTGTGTGTATTCCTAAGCCAAGCTACAGAAGTCTCAATTCTGTGAAGGACCAGAAGATATACTGCCTCATAGTTACGTAGTTACATAGTTACATAGTTATACTGCCTCATCACAGTAGTACATAATCACCTTTCAAATTCTGTTTCCTATTAGTCCCCCTGGCTTCTCTTTCATTCTCCTTACACCATCTCTCCCTCCACAGTTAATTCCTGGTCACCACCCCTCCCCAGACCCTTTGGACCCTCATGCTGTTTCTTCTGTGGTGCTCTTCTCCCCCAGTGCTAAAAGGGAAAAGGATTTTTTGGGACTTTAAATGAGGCCTAAGACGTGTAGGTCAAAGTGCCTCCATCCCTGGTTCAAAAGAGAAAGCAAAGAAGGGTTGAGCTTTTAAATGAAGCATGTAATCGGAAAGCAATTGACACAGTATGTCTGTAAAAATATTTTACTGTAACATAAGTTCATGTAAAATAATGAATTCACAATACAAAATATAATATGAATAAGATGGTAAATTCATATATATATATATATATATATATATATACATGCGTAAAAAGGCATAGTGGTTCATAGTGGCTTGCAACAGACCAATTTCTTAAAACCAAGTTGGCATAGTATATAGTACATAAGAGTAAGAATGTGATATGGTCAAACATAATTGTAGAAATGTGTTGGTGAGGTTCTGGGTAATAAACACATGATTGTAGCCTCTGAAGCTTGAAGCATTTTGTGGCTCACTGTCACTTATCAGGAGCAGATGCGGAAGAAGTATAGGCTGACCGTGAATATGGAGTGTGGCAGCGGGGACTGAAGGTGAACTAGCATGGGAGCTGAGGTGGTACAACCCATGGCACAGCGACGGGGAATCATGAAAGGAGCGATGTGATGAGGAGGTGGTCCCCAACAGACAATCAATAGTGATGCATTGCTAGCCACCAAAACATCTTGTGTTGCTGTGTGAAAAACATATCCCAGGAAAGTACACATTTTCCCAGAGAGCACAGGCCAAACAAGAGTGCCCCCAGGTGCTGTTCCTGGCTAACCCCTGGTGACTCTCTTTACCTTCTCTTGGTTGACTGGGATTGGGAGACTTTTCTCTTTCTTTCTTAACAAGGTTTTCTATCATAGGCTTATTTGTAAAAGTAACACTAGAACAATATGGTTTTGCAATAGGTCATTGCAAACACAAATGGCACTATGCAGTGCCAAATTTTATCTTTCTTCAGGTAATAACCGCAGGAACAATTACAGATTAGTGTTGGTTTTCTGCTGTCTTACCACGCGTCACACTTTACTCTTTGCATTATTAAATAACCCCAAGGTACCCACAATGTTTGTTGGCTCCAAACCTTCTCCTTACCCTGTAAATGTGTTTCATTTAGTATCCACTTCTATAGAGATAAGGAAAAAGTCTTGGTGATGTCAGAGTCCCCAGGAAGGTAGAAAAGCACTAAAACAAACTTTACTTAAAACACCAATGCCGTTTAATACAATGAACCATTCAAAATAGTGAGAACAATGTTTTCTTTCATGATTTTTATTAACTTTGTTTTCTTATATTTCAGCTCCAGAAATTCTGAGAGGATGTGCTTATGGACCTGAAGTGGACATGTGGTCTGTGGGTATAATTACCTATATACTGTAAGTCCAACATATGTATTGTTTTTACATATTTAAAGCCGTATTATATGCAAAACCACAAAGGTAATACAGTATCTCACAAAAGCGAGTACACCCCTCACATTTTTGTAAATATTTTATTCTATATTTTCATGTGACAACACTGAAGAAATGACACTTTGCTACAATGTAAAGTAGTGAGTGTACAGCTTGTATAACAGTGTAAATTTACTGTCCCCTCAAAATAACTCAACACACAGCCATTAATGTCTAAACCTCTGGCAACAAAAGTGAGTACACCCCTAAGTGAAAATGTCCAAATTGGGCCCAAAGTGTCAATATTTTGTGTGGCTACCATTTTTTTCCAGCACTGCCTTAACCCACTCCTCCATGATGACATCACGGAGCTGGTGGATGTTAGAGACCTTGTGCTCCGCCACCTTCCATTTGAGTATGCCCCACAGATGCTCAATAAGGTTTAGGTCTGGAGAAATGCTTGGCTAGTCCATCACCTTTACCCTCAGCTTCTTTAGCAAGGCAGTGGTCGTCTTGGCGGTGTGTTTGGGGTCGTTATCATGTTGGAATACTGCCCTGCAGCCCAGTCTTCGAAGGGAGAGGATCATGCTCTGCTTCAGTATGTCACAGTACATGTTGGCATTCATGGTTCCCTCAATGAACTGTAGCTCCCCAGTGCCGGCAGCACTCATGCAGCCCCAGACCATGACACTCCCACCACCATGCTTAACTGTAGGCAAGACACACTTGTCTTTGTGCTCCTCACCTGGTTGCCGCCACACATGCTTGACACCATCTGACCCAAATACATTTGTCTTGGTCTCATCAGACCACAGGACATGGTTCCAGTAATCCATGTCCTTAGTCTGCTTGTCTTCAGCAGACTGTTTGCAGACTTTCTTGTGCATCATCTTTAGAAGTGGCTTCCTTCTGGGAGAATAGCCATGCAGACCAATTTGATGCAGTGTGCAGCGTATGGTCTGAGCACTGACAGGCTGACCCCCCACTCCTTAAACCTCTGTAGCAATGCTGGCAGCACTCATATGTCTATTTTCCAAAGACAACTTCTGGATATGGCGCTGAGCACGTGCACTCAACCTCTTTGGTCGACTATAGCAAGGCCTGTTCTGAGTGGAACCTGCCCTGTTAAACCAATGTATGGTCTTGGCTACCGTGCTGCAGCTCCGTTTCAGGGTCACAGAAATCTTCTTATAGCCTAGGCCATCTTTATGTAGAGCAACAATTCTTTTTTTCAGATCCTCAGAGAGTTCTTTGCCATGAGTTGCCATTTCAGTGACCAGTATGAGAGAGTGAGAGCGATAACACCAAATTGAACACACCTGCTCCCCATTCACATCTGAGACCTTGTAACATTAATGAGTCACATGACACCGGAGAGGAAATATGGCTAATTGGGCCCAATTTGGACATTTTCACTTAGGGGTGTACTCAATTTTGTTGCCAGCAGTTTACACATTAATGGCTGTGTGTTGAGTTATTTTGAGGGGACAGCAAACTTACACTGTTATACAAGCTGTACACTCACTACTTTACATTGTAGCAAAGTGTAATTTCTTCAGTGTTGTCACATGAAAAGATATAAGAAAATATTTACAAAAATGTGAGGGGTGTACGCACTTTTGTGAGATACTGTATATTGCAGATTATCAATCATTAGATGTGAGGGCTGTATTTGTTTTCTTTTTTTTTTAGGCTTTTTCCCTCTTGTTTTCACCCAGTGATCTTGCCTGTAACACACCTGTATTAGAGTGCCCCTACTCTGGATGAAGGAGCAGTGGGGCACATCAGAAAGCAGCATTTTTAATCTGGAGGGAGGGGAGCGTTAGATGGACTAACAATTAAAGGCAAACTCTAGCTCACACTACAGTTACACATACAGTTATAGTAACAGATTTTTTCTTTTGGGACAAAGGTTTTCCTTAAATAAATAAAAGCTGATCATTATAAGCACCCCTGTCAGTGGTAAATGGTTTGTCTCAACACTCTAGTTGCTACATTTGCTGGGCAGTTTGTTCTGTTGAAAAATAACAGACTTACTGCCTGGATCACCAGATTAAAATAAAGGAAAGAAAACCTAAAAAAGAAAACAAGTTCAGCCACCACATCTAAGAATGGGTAAGTTGCATTATAATAAATGTTTGTTTTGGGTTTAATACCGCTTTAATGGCTGAAAATTTCAGCTGCTAACACATAAAATAATGTAGGGGTTTTTGCTAGACCTGTCCATTGGCCAAACCTCCAATCTTTTATTAAGGTAAACCTGTGCTTTGCAATTGGTTCACTTTCATTTAGCACTCACCAGTTGCATATACTTACCTCCCTTTTGTTTAGTGTGATTGAAGAAAGTTTTAATGCAAACATGTGCCCATTTAACCACTTCCCGCCCGGCCAATTGCAAAATGATGGTTGGGCGGTGGCTTTCCCGCTCTGACTGGACGTTATATGACGTCCTTCAGAACAAGCCATTCCTGCACGCCAGTTGTGGTGTGGTGTGTCGCTCGGACAGAACGCATCTCCGATCACGGTAAAGAGCCTATGACGTAGCTGTGTCCAATCACAGATGATCACAGTGTAACTAATAAGTGCCGGTTATCGGCATTCCTCTATTCACACTGACAGTGCGTGAGAAAGCCGCTTATCGTGAGAGCCAATAAGCGGCTTTCCTGACAGGGGAGGTCTGCACTGATAATCAGTGAAATGATTATCAGTGCAGCCCCATCAGCGATGCCTGCCAGTGCCCACCAGTGATGCCCACCAATGCCCACCAATGATGACAATCAGCGCCCATCAGTGATGACAATCAGTGCCCAGCAGTGCTGCCTTTCAGTTCTCCTCATCAGTGCCATCTATCAGTGTCCATCATTGCCCATCATTGCCATCCATCAGTACCCATCAGTGCTGCCTATCAGTGCACATCAGTGCCGCTTATCAGTGCTCATTATTGCCGTCTATCAGTGCTTATAAAGGCTGCCCAACAGTGTCTATCAGTGCTGCATATTAGTGCATCCTCATTAGTGCCATCAGTGCCGCCTCATCAGTGCTCATCAGTGCAGCCTCATCAGTGCACATCAGTGAAGGAGAAACATTACTTATTTACAACATTTTAAAACAGAAACAAAAAAAAAATTTTTTTTCAAAATTTTTAGCCTTTTTTCATTTGTTTAGTAAAAAATAAAAAACTCAGTGGTGATTTAAGTACTCCCAAAAGAAAGCTCTATCTGTCTAAAAAAATTATAAATTTTAATGGAAAGTTAATAAACACAAGAGAGATCCAAATCAATATTTGGTGTGACCACCCTTTGCCTGCAAAACAGCATCCATTCTTTTAGGTACACTTGCACACAGTTTTTGAAGGAGCTTGGCAGGTAGGTTGTTCCAACCCCATCTTGGAGAAGTAAGCACAGATCCTCTGTTGATGTAGGCTCCCTCAAATCCTTCTGTCTCTTCATATAATCCCAGACAGACTTAATGGTGTTGAGATTAGGGCTCTGTGAGGGCCAAACCATCACTTCCAGGACTCCTTGTTCTTCTTTACACTGAAGATAGTGTTTAACATGCCACTTAACCAATATCATAAAAAACTATTAATAAATGCTGTATTACATGCTGTTCATACTCACTCAGTCATAGTCACTCATCAAAAAACTTGGTTGATCCTGCTGCTTTCTATGTCAGCATTCTGTTCATGTCCCCAATTCAACTAGGGATTTTGCAGCTGTGGTGGCAACTCTGCACATGCTCAGTTTTCAGTGAGTTTCTATGCTTAGCATTTCCTCCCTATAACATCTGAGTAGCCCATGTGACTATAGAGTAACATATGTGGGCGTATACACAGTGGGAAATGACAGCCCACTCCCTCCCTTCACCTCCATGCCCACTAATCAGCTAAACACAATGAGGGCGGGATATTACATGGAGATTAATAGTGGCTTCACCTCCTTCTTATTCTAAGACACAGGCTGGAGGGGCGTGACACAGCCTGTGACTGGCAGAAATCTGCCCACACCATGTTATTTCCACAAAATAATACAGATGTGATTTCAAATATATATTTGTATGACAATTTAAAACAGTTTATTGATATTATGTATTTATTTTTACTATATTGTATTGTATTCCAAAGGCTGTTTTTTTCATTTTGAACATGTGACCAGCAGCAGAGGACTAGAAGCTCCTCCTGCTTATGTTTTCCTGCAGACAGGCTGGGAAATATCTGGGTCACGTGACAGCTCTGTATATTAATTAGGAAAAAGGTTCTTAGATGTTTTTTTTTATTCATATAATTACAGTGCCATCATCCACATACAGAAATAAAAGGAACAATGTAAATTAAACAGTCTGTTTAGTATCACTTTAATGACATTGACTGTATGTTTGGGGTCGTTGTCCTGCTGCAGAATACATTTTGGGCCAATCACACCCCTCCCTGATGGTATGGCATGATGGATAAGTATCTGCCTGTATCTCTCAGCATTGAGGACACCATGGGTCCTAACCAAATCTCCAACTCCATTTGCAGAAAAGCAGTCCCAAACTTACAAGGAACCTCCATCATGCTTCACTGTTGCCTGTTATTACCTGTCATTATTGTACCCCTTTCCAGCCCTTTGGCGAATAAACTGCCCCTGCTACAGCCAAATATTAAAAATTTTGATTCATCAGTCCAGAGCACCTGCTGACATTTTTCTGCACCCCAGTTCCTATGTTTTTGTGCATAGCTGAGTCACTTAGCCTTGTTTGAGTGTCGGAGGTATGGCTTTTTGTCCGCAATTCTTCCATGAAGACCACTTCTGGCCAGACTTCTCCAGACAGTAGATGGGTGTACTTGGGTCTCACTAGTTTCCACCAGTTCTGTGCTGATGGCACTGCTGGACATCCTCTTAAGTTTCTTTGGCCGACCACTGCGTTTACGTTGCCCATTTCTTTGTGCTTCTTCAAAAGATCTTAAACAGCACATCCTAAAACCCCAGTCTGCTTTGAAATATTTGCCTGGGAGAGACCTTGCTGATGCAGTATAGCTAACTACCTTGTGTCTTGTTGCTGTGCTCAGTCTTGCCATGGTGTATGGCCTGTGACATGAAACTGTTTTCCGCAACCTCACCTTCATAGCAGAGTTTAGCTATTCCTCACCCAGTTTTAAGCCTTCTACACAGCTGTTTCTTTTAATGACTGTGTTTCATTCTACATATAAAATTGATGATCATTAGCACCTGCTTGGTATAATTAATTAATCATACACCTGATTCTACAAAATTCTTGAGTTTGTGCAAGTGTACAAAGTGTGCTGGTGAATTGGTGCTGGTTTGAAGCCAAAGGGTAGTCACATCAAATAGTGATTTGATTTAGGTCCACTTGGTGATAAAAATAAACAATTCAAATATATATTTTTTAAAGCATGTTTACTTTACAGCATTTCTTCAAACCTACCTAAATCTTTTGCAGGATACTGTGTATATAATATATATATATATATATATATTGTGTGGGAGATTAGATCGTGTGGATCACCTTTCCTGAGAAAAAGGTAGCGGGAAGACCAACTTTCTTAAAAGTCTGGCTGGTTGGCTTCAGGATAGTGGGTTGCGTAACCTAGTATTACGAAGATGTGCGGTGTCCCTGGGCAGACTTTACTACGGGTCCCACAAGATCCATGCCAATTCTTTTGAACGGCACTTCAATTATGGGCAGTGGAACAAGTGGACTATGAAAATGGGGCGAGGGCATAGAGAGTTGACACTCAGGGCAGGATTCACATTACCCTCTGACATCTGCATGCCACACGGACCAGAAGAACCTCTGGGTTATTCTCTCCCTAGTCTTCTCTACACCCAGATGTCCCCTTATTACATGCCCATGGGCTAAGTCTAGCATCATCCTGCGGTAGGATTTGGGAACCACTAGATGCTCTACCTCCTTCTCCCGGTGTTTCACGGGTTCCCCATCTATCACCTTAATATTTTCTCTGGCTCTAATGAGGGTGACATCCCATAGTTGTTCTGTACAGAATCCTCTCTAAGTCAGGTACTACATTCTGTTAACTCCTGAGGTCAGGGTCAAAGACACTTTCTGGGTCATTAGCCACCAGCGGGGCGCTATCTTCCGGCTCCTTCGGCTCCCCAGCCATTACCTGAAAGGGAAGAGGGTCTCTTTCCTTGGTCCTGCCACCAGTCTCCCCTTCCATTTGGCAAAAAGGGTCGGGTGAGAGCTCCCGTGCATTCTCAGCATGGGGAGCTCTTTCCTCCAGACACTCTGTGCCTTCCCATAACTTCCAAAAAAGGGGAAAATCCCTCCCCACTAGGGCTTCATGAATTAGTGAAGGTACCACACTCACTGACTGAGTCACACTGCCGCAAGGGGTGACAATCTCAATGACCTCCGTCTGGTTGTCACGAGTGTCCCCATGGATGCAGATGACCCCGACAGTGCTAGGGTGTAACCTTGCAGGATTTACACAACTGCTTTTGACCAATGTTACCACATTACCAGAGTCAAGCAGTGCAGTGACTGGTTTCCCATTAATAGAAATGACACACATCTGCTTCTCCATGTGACCTGAACATAATGCTGTATATGCGACCTGTGAAAAAAGAGAAAGGCGTCTATTCATATAAGTATAATCGCATTGCATGGGTTCATCATTCAGGGGACAATTGGCGGCAATATGGCCCAATGCATGGCATCGGTAGCACTGTATGTGCTCTATACCCAGTCCTCTCAAGGGCCCCCAAGACCTTCCTGGCTTCTTTGGCCAGTCTCCAGTTCTAGAGCCCAAAGTCTCGTTAGTCATTAAAGCAGTTTTATTAATATTACAGACGCCCTTGAGCATCGGGACAGTCTTACCGGATCCGCTGTGTGATTTTTCACCCCTAGATACATTGGAGTGGGGCGCAGATAGGTACCACAAGTCCTCAGTCTCTCCACGAGGTCCACCAGTTGGGTTGCCATTTTGGGGTCTCCCTGGCTGACCTACTTCCTCAAAGTCGAAGGGAGTGCACACAGAAACTGGTCCATGACCACACGCTCCACAATCTGAGGGCCTGCCAAAGTCTCCAGCTGTAACCACTTCTAGGTGAGATGGATTAAGTCAAACATTTGGGAGCAGGGTGGCTGGTCCATGCGGTAAGTCCACTGATGAGCCCGGACTGCCATCGTGACACCCAGGCATGCGAGGATCTCCGTTTTTAGTGACTCAAAGTCCTGGGCCTTATCGGTTTCCAAATCAAAATAGGCCTTTTGGGGTTCACCTGTCAGAAAAGGCGATAGCAGTCCCGACCACTGTTCTTTTAGCCATCCTTCGCTAACAGCGACTCGTTAAAAAGTTGTGAGATACGCCTCCACATTATCCACAGGTGTCATCTTCTGCAGGTGGTAAGAGGCGCGTACCAACTTTGGTTCCACTGTCACGGGAGATGCAGACCCCTTCTTTAATTCCAGCATGGCTTCTGCAAATTGGCGATTCCTCTCCTATTGTGCTGCGATGGCCTGGCTAATCATGTCCTGCTGTGCTGCGATCGCCTGGCGATTTGCGTACTGCTGTGCTGCAATGGCCTGGCAAACGGGAAGGTAGCGGGAAGACCAACTTTCTTAAAAGTCTGGCTGGTTGCCAGTTTTCTTTAGCAAAAAGTTTGCAAGTCATAAAATAAACAAAACATCAAAACAAAACCTTGCTGCCCGGCGTTAAACTAATACAGCAGCATACCTCTCTATACGATGTCGGGCTTGTCCCTGACACCCTCAAACAAACAAACACAAACCTTTGTCTTTTGCAGTCCTTTGAGGAACCACCATCTCTAGGTCTTAGCTTTCTCAGCTTAAGCATACTGAGTCCCAGGGTGAGTTCCTGTGAGATCTCTCCCTGGTCATTATATGCAGCTGGAGAGGGATTTGGGTGGACCAGAAACTCCAGGCCAGAACCAGCTCTACCACGGTGGCTGGCAAAACCCGGCTCGGACCTTCACCAGTCCACTCCAAGTGAACGCATGCGAGGCGACAAATAACGCCTGTCCACTATCGCACCTCGCATAACGTCACAATACATATATATATATATATATATACAGGATATAGACAAAAATCCCCTCAGTGGTTCTGCTGTCCATACAGTATGCAGTATATAAATAGGTTGTGGCTTATTATTATTAAACTGTTAAATGTGAATGACAGTTGCTCTTTTTTCTTCTGTACTATGTTCATCATTCTATTACCGTTGAATTCAAATTCTCTGCAGGAGTTCCTCATGAACATTATTCCTCTTTCACTAACCTTTACTACACCAGTATGTCCTGTAATTATACAGTATCACCCTGTGATCTCTCTTGACACAACATCCTGTGAGACATTTCTTGCTGCCTTTATTATCATTATTATTATTATACAGGATTTATATAGCACCAACAGTTTGCACTGTGCTTTACAACATGAGGGCAGACAGTACAGTTACGAGATGATTCAATACAACAGGAATCATTAGAGCTTACAATCTAAAAAGGAGGGTCAGGTTATACAAAACGTAATAACTTTGGATGATGAGGTGGTGAAGAAAATAAACATACAGTTAGGTGGGAGCAAGGTAGGCTTCTCTAAAGTGAAGAGTTTTCAGGGATCGCCTAAATGTCTAGAGTAGGAGATAGTCAGCCAGACTGAGGTATGGAGTACCAGAGGATGGGAGAGGCTACGGAGAAGTCCTGGAGGCGAGAAATCGATTTGGTTGGTACTTTGAGACTAGATTAGTGATGTACAGTAGCTGGGGGAAGAGTTGCGGATGGCTTTGTAAGTTGTTGTTAGTAATTAGAATTTTATTCATTGGGTGAGTGGAAGTCAATGGAGGGATTGGCAGAGAGGGGTAGCAGACACTGAACGGTTGGTAAGGTGGATGAGTCTGACAGCAGCATTCATAATGGACTGAAGAGGGTATAGGTAAGGTTAAGCCAATGAGGAGCGAGTTGCAGTAGTCAAGGCAAGAAATAACCAGGGAGTGAATGGAGATGTTGCAGAGGTTGAGGTGGCAAGAGTTCAGAGTCCAGGGTTACCCCTAGCACCCTGGCATGCGGGGACAGACTGGTAGTTGCGCCATCGATCTTGACAGAGCAGTCAGGGGAAGGGGCACATGGGAGGAAATATGATTATTGATTGAGCTTAAGGAAGTGGCGTGACATCCAGACTGATATGTCTGTCAGTGATGCATGAGATGACTGACGGAGTGAGCTGTGGGGTAGAGAGATGGATTTGGGTGTCCTCGGCATAGCCTTTCCTCAGACATGTTTTATGCATAACCCATATGTTTTCAAGCACTTATTACCATGCTGTAGCTTTTTCACCAATCACTGTATATTTTTAGACGTGTAAATTAAGTATCTGCTTATCTGCACTGCGGAATAACTAAAGTATCAAATAGAAAAAGTAATTTTACTAAGTCTACAGTTCATAAAAAGCTGTGGTTCCATGATACAGTTGGAACGTCCCACGTCCCCCTTCATCCCCCTTCATCTCAGTCTTTATGGTGTAGTGGAGGGAGCACAGGTCCTGGACTGTATTTTAGGTGCCCTTCCACTGCAAGAAGAAGTGAGAAGAAGTTATAAAGGATGGGTTCGACTTTCTGAACATGTTACACATTACACCCATATATATTGTGTAACATGCAACACGTTCCTAATTACCTGCCTCCCACCCCCAGAGCCCCCTCTCCCTGTGGCAGCACACAGGGGTTCTTTTCCCCCACTGGAGCTGTCACATTTAAGATCAGTGTGACTGTGCAAGGCTCTGCCTTCACAGCTGTGTCATTCATTCACAGAGACATGTAAATGAATAAGCTACAAGTCCCATCCATTACCACAGCAGACGGACTTGTAGTTCTGAATAGATTATGAGAGCTCTGATCAGCGCACTAGTAGTCCACTGACACTTCCTACAGGTTTGCAATTGAAAGCCTGTAAGGAGGTACAGGCAGAGAGCTGTAGAAAGTGTCTGTAGGAGCCTGACATTGCACCAACAATCCACTGAAGCTGGATGCAATACTTTGCAGGCTCCTGTGAAAAAATAATAAATGCACTTTTTTTTGCAGAAATATGTGCATTTATTTTGTTTTTATTATTTTCATAATTGAAATCGTGAAATTAGCCATTAAATCATAACATTTACAGTATAGTAGAACTGTAGTCAAAAAATTAAGACCTAATTGATCACTTCAGGCTGGCCCCTTTTGCAGGTATAGCTATGTAAAACATTAAAAGTAAGTACCTATACTGTTTAATATCCAGAAAGGCACTGTCTCATCCTGCTCTGCACAGCCTCAGTTGTCCTGTTGTCACGTACCTGAGAGGAGACTGAAATGATGAGGCTGGCCTCTCTTGTATCTCCAGCCCAGGTCCCACTGGAAGTGGAACAGAGGGTAGCAAGGGACAGGAGGAACATGAGTGCCAACAGATGTTGAAGGGAGAACTTTCAGCAGGAGATGTAGCCCCAAGGAGACTGGAGAACCAATGGGTCGGGGACAGCAGCAATGTTCAAAAGTCTAGCCCAGGTTAAAGGGCACTCCACTTGCACTGCTGGTTCAGGATATGTGGCTTGTCAGAGCTCTCAGCAGACTTGAGGCAGGAACACTCAGTGGTGCACAGAGCTGGTACAGCAGACAGTCAGGCAGGCGCTCAAACAGGACAGGAAGCCAGGATCAGAGACAGAAGCATGGTCACAGAAATAGCCAGGGACATCAACAGGCGGGCAGCGAGGTACCAAATCATTAGCAAAGCCGAAGTCAGGAACAAAGCCGAGTCAAGAATTAGCAACAGTTCAGAAGCAGAATCCAAGATCAGGTCAGGAGCAAGCCTGGTCAGCAACAAAGGGAATCATACAGGATAAACGCAGGACACAGGGAACAGCTAAAGATCAGTCAGCACAGAACATGGGCATAAGCAACCTTTAAATAGTCCATCTGGCGCCAACAGGAATTGTGCACGTGCGCAAGTGCGTATTCTTGTGTGCATGTGCGCTCCTGGTAACCGTTCTGTGGGAAATACCATGTGCATATCTTTTTTTAGCTTTTCATGGTGCTATGGTTCAATGCTGTTCAACTGCTCACTGCAGAAAAAAAATATGGCCCATCAAAACACACAAAGGGAAGACCCCAGAGACTCACACTAATAAAAAGAAGTCTTCCATCTTGAGGTAAGAAGATATCAAGCTTTTAACATGGTCAGGATTACATAATCCAGAACCTCATGATGATTGATGCAGGCCAAGGCTGTGACATTATCTAACTGATTTCAGACCAGATGATTGGTTAGAAGAGAGTACTAATGAACTAACAACAGGTGAATTGCTTGGTACCCCAGGATATTGATTGGAAGCAATGATTCTTCCTGAGACCATTGACCCTGAATAGATAGGCATCCCAGGACGTCAACCTAACTCAGAATACGACCATTGTAAGGGGAAAAAATGTTTCCCCTCTAACAAAGTCGTGGACAGAAGCCTCCATGACAGAGATATCTTGGTTTGCTTAATATGGGGGTTGATTTACTACAGCTGGAGAGTGCAAAAACTGGTGCAGCTGTGCATGGTAGCCAATCAGCTTCTAACCTCAGTTTGTTCAATCAAGCTTTGACAATAAAACCTTGAAGCTGATTGGTTTCTGTGTGGAGCTGCACCAAATTTTGCACTTTCAAGCTTTAGTAAATCAACCCCATGGTGTCCTCAATGGACAATAGAGAAAATTAATTATTAAACCCCCTAAACCAAAACATAAGCATAACCCTAAAGCTTGCCATACACTGATCGACAATAGTTTTCCACTATGTCCCTTCAGCAGAAGTCCATCAAGTGATTAACTTCTGTAGTGTGGGAATGGCTATACACTGATTGAAATTTGGCTGGTCCCTGTTGAACCGGAGGAATGTCAATGAGCGTAATGCCAACTTAACCCTTACCCTAAAACTGCTAAAAGGAACCTAGCCTAACCTCTGACCCAATCCCCAACACCCTGAATTATCTTGTACTTCCCTTGTCCAGTGGCAGCACTTTTTTCCCAGAGCTATTTTATTTATTTCACATTACTTGAAGTGGGAGGGAAACTGGTAAAATGTATTTCTGTGTACAGCAAATTGTATTGTAATTGTATTTTGTATTGACAGAGCATAAAATATATTGTTTTTCATCCACACAAAAAATCTATGATGTATTGTTTTATGAGGGGGTAGCTTTTAGCTTTAAAACCAGTACATGAAATATATAAATTGTGACCTGTTTATGATCTGATGACTCTACTGGCAGGCTGTGTGGTTTTGAACCTTTCTATGATGAACGTGGGGACCAGTACATGTTCAAGAGAATTCTTAACTGTGATTATGACTTTGTCTCCCCCTGGTGGGACGATGTATCTCTGAATGCCAAGGACTTGGTGAGTAAACTCTGAGCATGGTGTACCTACTTTGTGCTTTTATTGCAGTTCATCACTATGAACAAATTGTTTGTTTGACGTGTCACAAGACATTTAAAGGAAAGGTAGACTGGCATCACAAGCTCTTGCTTAAAGATACTCTGACTTTGTAGTTGTAAATACAATAGTGCTTTATGTGTACATGCTGTATGTTGGCAAGTATATGCAAAAGCATATTTAGATGTAAGCTAAATGCACAGCACTGTACATGAAGGTGCTAAAGAATGCTTATAACTTATGCATGTTGTGTTTACTCATCACAGGTGAAAAAGTTGATTGTGTTTGACCCAAAGAAGCGTCTCACCACTCACCAAGCATTGCAGCACCCCTGGGTCACGGGAAAAGCTGCAAACTTTGCTCATATGGACAATGCACAAAAGAAACTGCAAGAGTTTAATGCAAGACGCAAACTGAAGGTATAACTGCATATACGATCAATGAATGCCATGGGCTCGGGGCCTCTGGTGTCGTTTCAGTACACGGAGGGGAATCTTGACCATTATGAGATGGAAACCCCTTTTAAACTTCTTGTCCTTGACAACAATTGCAGTAGGAAATACCTGCCAGCTAAATGTTTTGTGTACAAATAAATAGTCATTGAACTGCATTAGACATTCTAACTACATATTTTGCAAAATCATTATAGCAGCCTTCTACATATATAAATGATTGCTGAATATGTGTGCTGTAAATTTGCCATTTCTGTTTATTGCAAAGGGGGCAGAAAGGCTACTTGTCAATATGCTTCAAGCACGGTGACAACAGAGTCAAATGCATGGAAACCTTTGTAGTTCATTTCATGCTCATCCTACCTGTACATCACTGATAGTGAAAAGCAATTTCCAGTCTGCAGAAGTTTAAAGGACCGCTTTTTTCAAAAATATTTCAATCTGATAATTCTATGGGCAATACTTTGTATTATATAAATCTCTTTTTAATTTCACTTTATATTTCTCTACATTTCCATACAGACCAAGCTGTTTGGCAAAAGCTCCGGTGATGGGCTGGGACAAACTAAAACATTGGCAGGGTAGTATAGTATTTGGAGATGCAGTTTATCAGGTTTTAATACTTTTTAATTATTGAATATTTTTTCCAGAATGATAATCTCTTCATTATGCATATAAACACAGAGGTGAACATACAAGTAACCCATATCGGTATGTTACCCGTTTGTTTACAGATTACCAAAACAACCAAAAAAAAATGATTGCCATTGACTCACACATTTTGTTATTCTGGAATAAATGATACTTAGCCCAGCTCCATGTCTATAATATTTTTGTACTTGTTGTTTCAATTTGTATAAAAAGGTAACCTACAGGCATGGGTTAACATACCAAAAAGTATATTTTTCTACTATGTGTCTTGTCATCATTACATAAGCACATGGTAGGTGTAGGTATGGTGATGATAGCACATTTCGTTTAAATGACTGGCTGTTAAACATGAAGGTCATGGGTGTATTAAAATACTCCTATGTATGCTGGATCTTTTCTACAAGAAATGTCCAGTCTAAAAAATGCTAGTTTTGGCATGTAATTATGCACATATGATATTTAGAAGTGTATGCCTGTAAATGTATTCTATTATCTAGAATATGTACACGCATGTCCATAAAATATGACAATAAGCACCTCCCTGAATGCAGGCTTGGGGCATTTTTATGCCCCTAAACGTTGCTCTAAAATATGAATCTAACCGCCATGATGTGCATGGACACATTGGATAAAATAGTGTTCTATGAAAAAAAACCCCAAAAACTTAAAAGCAGTATTTTTTCTGAATGTGCGAATGAGGGCTAAATCAGGTCTTTGTCCTGTGTGGGCAAGATGAATGTTTTTTTCATTCTTAAAGTAGTTCTAAAGACAGAAGCTTTTTTTACCTTAAACGTTTGTTACCCCAACATTTCAGTTTCCTGATATGTGCCTGCTGTAACATGTACTGAGAAAGTATCTTGTTCTCTTTGTATTACTTCCTTTGGTGTTTCTGTCAGTCCCTCTGCTTTCCTACTAAAAACTGACCACACTAAGCAGGAAAGCTCACAGTGGTTAGTTCTCTAGGTATGCTGGGAACTTAGCCTGCTCTCCTCCAATGATCAGACTTGTCCTCACATGCTCCCCACAAAGCATTTCACTGGGAAGCGTTGCTGCTTCTCCTCCCCCCAGTTATTATGCAGCTGAAAACAGAGGGAATGTGATCACTTATGAAAAAGTGGAAAAAATATGTTTTTTTTTTATCTATGATCAACAGCTTTGCCTTTCAACTCTATTTCAAATTGAATGGGTTCTTTTACAAGGTGATGCATTTTCTGTATTAAGGTAAAGCAGCCCCCCATCTCTGTATATAAATGGCCTTGTGTCCTGTGGCACTACAAGTGTCAGCAAGGTGACTACCAGCAATGATGTCTGTATACAGTGTCCATTTAATTAGTCTGTGTGCAGTGTCCATGTTTCCTGCAAATAGGCAAAAGCCCTCTCACCCAGTCCTGCAGTCAAGGCCCAAACGAACGTCCTGGAACAGGCAGGCTCTCCTGGCGACCCAACTGGTCACCTCACACTGGCACGTTTGTGCCAGTGTGCCTGGATATGCACTCCGATTCGATCCGATTTATACATTGCTTCAGGGGTGCTTGGGAGATGTCAAGAACATGCACTCGTTTTCATATCTGTGCTATGAGGCAATAAGACCTGCGTTCTCAGTGGACATCCTTGTCTCAGTTTCTCCCAGCTCTACAGTCATTGTATAGAGTGCTAGCACACAGGCCCAGTACTACACTAGAAGCGCCAATATAGCCGCTTGACTTGCAAGATACAAAGACAACATGTCTTTTTTTTTTTTTTGTTTACAAACTTTTATTAAATGCAAAAGATGGTACATGGATATAAAACATTGGGTGAAATGCATTCTTCGTATAAAATTACAGCTACATAGATACATATAGAAAAGATGTTGTACATATGATTATCAGCTAACAAACACATCTTAAGTATAGTAGGTATTTAGCATATAGTAGACCAAATAACGGATAGGGATATTCTTTGTTTCATAAGTCAAGGAAGTGATTAGAATGTGCGAACCAGGGGTCCCATTTCTTATTATATAACTGGGTTGTGTTATATAGAGTGTGGGATATTTTTTCCATAAGAATAATGTTGTTTATTCTGGCTTTAAGCTGATTTAAGGGAATCAAAGGAGACACATCTTAAACATAGAAGCTCAGTGGTGCTAAACAGAGGCTAAGATAGGGGAAAAGCCACACTAAGAGTCTAAGTGTTTTTTATTGTGCATTGTTATAAGGAACACCAAGGTGTAGCAATACTAAACAAAAAGCACACCCTGCATGTGTAACACTCAACGGTGACCACTGTCATGTAGATACTATATATAATAAAACCACTATACATGGAAATGTGCTTTCTAAAAACATTAAAACCCAACTCCATCCACAACTTTTTATCCAGTTTTACATAGAGTAGGGAAGAGTTATTGTCTCTACTGAGGAGATTTGCCCCTTACCTCCTGTCAATGGGAACACATAGTCGAGTGAGGAAAAACATATCTCTTGAAAAACTGAAAAAAAAAACTGGTGCTCTTGCCAGAAATATTGTATACAAGTCCAAATTTCAAAAATGAACCAGTGTACGCAGACCTTTAGCAACGTACATCATTATGGACACAAGCTGTGTAACCCAAAATGACAGTTCTAGATTCCACTGGGTTGTGGTATAGACTCTGTAGTGTGAATAGAAAAGAAAAGGGGAGAGTGCACAGCCGCCCTAGTGTATTACCATTTATTGAGCACTTAATATAGAAAAAACAACAAGGTTGCATTTACAAAAGGAGCCGTGAGCGTAGCATATGAAACCCAGGTGGTGGATGTCATCTCCTGGCTCGTCCGTGCCCAGACAGATGGTAACCAATGATGTAGGGGGATCAACCCGCAGCATCCTGGGAACAGCTCTCGGGAGCCTCTCCGGAGCTGCGCGTGCATCCACAGCCGCTCCACATTGATCTCGGCCATAGGAGAAGGCGGAGCAGGACAGTACCTCCAGACGTACTCCTCAGCTGATGCGATGAACGTGACTACATGTTTCGGAGGCGTGGCCTCCTTCCTCAGGTCATGAAATATTGTAAACTCTTAACTTCCTGTCATTTTTGCTTCTTCTGCATTGTTATCAGCAATCTCTGTGCATTACTGTACACCTCTCCTCTATGTTATGGAGATAAGGCAAGAGGGAGGTGTTCTGTAGCCCGGCATACTGTCCTAGGGTGCTGCTCCTTCATAGGTACAATACACTGAGTGAATATTGTCACCTTAAGACAGGAAGTGTGTTACTGGCAGGATCACCAGGTGAAAAAAAGGAAAAAATAAAAATAATGCAGCCACTATATCAAAGGACTGTTGTTTGGGGGGAAGTCTTGGGTTTAGATACACTATAACATATATTAGTATTATTATTTATGATCAGCAGATCAGCACATGTATAGCTAAAAATATGTTTAAAAAGACCACTGACGTGCCCAAACTCCCATGTGGATCAAACTTTTGGACTTGTTTTACAGGCAGCCGTTAAAGCTGTAGTAGCCTCAACTCGTTTAGGAAGTGCCGGCAGCCACAGCAGCCACGACAGCAATAAGGCAAGCCGAAACCCATCTCCCGTTCAAGAGAGCGGCCATGGAGAAAGGACAACAGCAGGATCCAAACAGGAAGAGGAAGGAGCCTCCTGAGTTCGCCACCTCCATGTTTGGGTCTGGGTCTCTGCCATTTCATGCACCAGTGACATCAATCTTTTTCTTGCAGGAAAGATTCTTTAGCATGGCCTTCTGGCAGTTCTTTTCATGGGGTGCAATGAAATGCACAAGTTGGTTCTACTCTGTTCAATGCATGTGACTGCTTATCAAAATAGTTACTATGGGGGTGACCTGAGACATGGAAGGTGTAGCGCTCTTTCTACACAAGAAGTATGACATGAGCAAATATTCAATTATAACCTTGATATGCATATAGTATCTACACTCTAGCTAGAAAATGAAGTGAGTAGTGTTTAATTTTACAATTTTATAAAAGTAATGGACTTCATAGAGGATATTCTACTAGTAGAATTTTCATTTCATATTATATCATGTTGATGGTATGAAGAATAATGTTTAAAACGTATGTTTTACATTACAGGGCCATTTGACATAAACCTTCATTTGGTTTACATAAAGAAGCTATTAATACAACTCATACAAGATACATATTCCAATCATTTATAATCTAAAGTAATTGCAAAGCCCTTCCCAGATTAAACCAAATCCCAGGCACACAAATACAGTTATATAAAAAATATGCAGAACAACAGGTTTCTCATAATTTGGGATACATGTTCATTCTGGCCATTTATGTAATCCCTCTCTGCTCAGCCTCTACACTACCAGTAAAATGGCAAATACTTCCAGAAGGGTTCTAACTACTTTAAATGGGCATTTTCCTCTGTTTGAAAGTACTTTCAGGCACATACTTCTGTGGATATGTAGTGCCAGAATGCAGTCCCAGACTGGAACAAAAAATGCCCATTCCAGGCATTCCAGACTGAGCAGCCAATTCCTCAAGGGGCTGGGGAGAAGGGGGGGTATGGGGGGTGCACCCTGCAGCCAGATCTCCCCCCTCCAACCACAGTGCCCCCTGCCCTGCACAGTCCTACCTCCAGCATGGTAGAGGCAAGACTTGGCCTGGATGTCCCCTCCTGGGTCTCCCACCCCACCAGCAGGGCAGGGGGAGCTGCGGACCTGGATTACATCAACAGGCAGATGACCACCCGCTTGTCAATATGTAAAGACTCCCACTCTCTGTGCAGATCTCCTGCTTCCTCTGCCCCACCGACAAGATGACACCGCTGGTGCGGTGGGAGAGCTGGGAGAGAACACACAGGCATGGCCGCACAGTGGGAGGTGAGCAGTGCCCGCATCAGCCCTGTCCGGACCGCAGCCGCCACCCATCTCCCGCCACACAGCTTGGTCACCAACAGGCCGCTCCTGCCAGGGCATGCGGCCCGCTGTGCCCTATGGCCAGTCTGGGCTTGGTACCAGGGCCGTCTTACTGAGCGGGCATCCCTGGGCACAGCCCAGGGGCCCCAGGTGAACACGGGGCCCCACCAGGGCTGGTTCTGATTGTGCTGCCACAATAAATTAGAACGACTGCAGTCTGGAATCTGAATTTGACTGCATGCATGACAGCTATCAGTGCTGGGCTTGGGAGTCGTGCGGCCGCTTCTGTCCTACTTCTGCTCCGCTTGCCAGCCCGTCTGTCACTCCTCCTAACTCTCTCCTGTCTCCCCTCTCCTTCACTGTTCTCCCGACTCCCGAGCTCCGCCTCCACGGTCTCCACCACTTGGGGAGCAGGTATGTTCTTTGACTGGACCTTCTTACATGGTAATCCTTCTCCGTCCTCGCTGAGCTCTCTCCACTGCCATCAACTCGCTCTCCCTCTCCCTCCTGCCGGGTCACTACAGCTTAAAGTTTCTTTGTGAGTTACTTTCATTTCTCCACCAGCGGTCATTTCTCCCTCTGCCTACACTTTCAGCGTGCAGTGTCCTTTACTGCTCTCCCCTCCATAAATCTGCACTGCAAACATTGCTGCAGCCTCCCATCTCCACACGGGTCTACACATTCATCTGCCTTGCACCCTTTCCAGCCCAGCTTACTTTTTATCTCTGCCAATTGTCCTGTAGCCCAGCAAGTTTTCTGCAACTCTTTTTTTTAACCTTCAAAATGACAATAGTTGTGGGATATTGAATGAGGCAGGACACTATAGAAATACATGAATATATGAGGTTGTAAATTTATTACATTTATTTCCATATATTGTGAACATTTCATAATCATAGAAATACATAAATGCAATTTCCAAGTGTGATAAAGGCATGTGTAATACAATTAGAGAGCTGACATATAGAAAACATAATGGAATACATTCATATTGTTCTGATAATGGTATATACATAAAATAAAAATATTCAGTGTATATATATATATATATATATATAAAATGTATAATGTATACCACTATGTATCAGTACAATATGAATGTATTCCATTATGTTTTCTATATGTCAGCTCTCTAATTGTATTACACATGCCTTTATCACACTTGGAAATTGCCATTATGTATTTCTATGATTATGAAATGTTCACAATATATGGAAATAAATGTAATAAATTTACAACCTCATATACTCATGTATTTCTATAGTGTCCTGCCTCATTCAATGTCCCACAACTATTGTCATTTTGAAGGTAAACTCATGTCCTAACCGCCTGTGTTTTCCACAACCACACGTCTAAATAAGACTGGTAAAAGCAGGCAGTTGAACCATGGCTTTACCACCCTGACCACCCATTTCAGGGCTGCACTCATGGCAAAAATGTAATAGCATTTCACTATGAACGCATGGTGTACTACACCATAACCACCCTGCAGTCATGTGCAATGCACATGGTTGTGGCACAGTAGGTCAGCATTTTCAGGGTTAACACATGCATTGAGTGACATACCACTCCCTCACTGCCTGTTAAAACCAGCAATGCCAGCTGCACATCTCAGCAATCCCTTACAGCCCCCTTTAAGCCCATCTTCCTCTCTCAGAACCCCCCTAGATCCCTTTAGTTCCATGTACCAACTCATTCCTAACTGGAGAATGTGTTTTCTAAGTCCCTTTCTCTGTCTCAAAAGTGAGACTTCAGGAGTCAGTTTAGACCCCTGATATCTCACCAAAGACCCCCTAACAACATTGTGAAAAACATGTAATGTGTTATTGTTAAAAAATGGCAAAAAAAAAAAAAAAATCAGACTAAAAGTTCTAAACCCACTGTTCTCCAAGGTCACCGTCTCCCTTATAGGGGCCCCAGTGCATTACTTTGCCCAGGGGCCCATGATGCTATTAAGATGGCACTGCTTGGTACCCTGGTGAAAGGCCCCTTAAAGCCAGGTTACAGAATGGATTGAGAAGCTGAATGAAGAAAGCAGGTGGCCAGACTGAGCAGTCTCCTCCACCGCCCACCTCCTGCTGCAAGACCACTTAACCCACAGGCTGCTCCTGCCAGGACATGCGGCCCTGGCCAGTCTGGGCCTACCAGTATGAAATTAACACAGTTGGAGAAGAGCTACAGAACTAGCTCTGGTCACTGACCTGCACTTTAAAAGCAGGGAGTTATCAAAAACCTTAAAACAAAACTCCAGGAATTACAAGAACAACTATCCCCCCTCCCCCCCTTTCCCCACCTCAATAGTTACATGCTTGTTAACTCTAGGGGATGAGGATAAAGGTGTAATACTTACCTTATTCTTCTGTCACAAAGGGGGGGGGGGGCATGCTGGAGGAGGGAATAAGATGTTACACCTCAACCCCTAGAGCTAACAAGCTCTGTGGGGGTATGAGGGGGAGGGGGAATTTGCATTGCATAGGTCATTTTTAATTCCTGAAGTTGGGCTTTATATTTTAACACATGATTACACCCCATGGTACTCCCATGATGAATGTGGTTTGGATTGGAGATCAAACATTTTTCTCATTGCAAGTTACCGAACAGTCCTACTTCTGTACATCTTCACCAAATGTGTCATAAAACTTTCCATGTGCATTGTAAGCATTTGCTATTTTGCTGGTAGGGACTCACCAGGGGGGGGGGGGGGGAGGTGACTAACACAGTTGGCCAGCATGATGTAGGCCTTGTCATGCCCCCTATCATAGTGACTTCTATGTTGGATGCTCTGACTTAGTTATGATTACATGATCAGTGCTGCGAAAAGAAAAGCTACAACTACAACATTCCCTTTTTGTGTGTCCTCATTAAAACTGAAGTTTAGCTATAAATTATTTTTAATCCTACAGTGACCTAACTTGCCAGTTATTAAGGAGGCCCCACATTGTGCATGCAGCTGGATCCTGGAGAAATCTTCACTGCATGCATGGCATGTCTTCTTCTTCTCTCTGAACTTCTGGTGCTGCAGTGGTAAAGACTTCAGGTCTCTGGGCTGAATTCAGTAGACAAAGCTCCCGGCCAGGAACTCACTCTCTCCTCCTACATTGAGAAAAGTTCTTTATATTTATATCAATCAAATAGAGCAGACTATTACATTTAGTGTTTTATAGAATACACAGAACCATTAAAATATATACCCTTCCCCCAAGAAGCTTACAATCAAATGCCCCTACCACACTTTAGTGCCAATTAACCTTAAGAGTAAAATTAACCTTCCAGTAGACATGGACAGGCATTAAACACAAGACCCAGAGTTGCACCACAAGAGAGACAGTATCCCATGGGCTCTAGTTGCAGTATTATTACTGGACAGATGTCAGGTGCTGGAAAACTTGATACCCTTTTGAACCACCATAATTCTTAGAAATAAAAGTAATCATTATACTGAAGCATTTGGTTAGATACACAGGATGTATACGTTGATTTTATAATCCCAATGTTGGGCATTGTCTGAATATAATTACCTGGTACCATAGACAGTCAATGTAGGAGAGGCTGGGAATAGAAGTGGGCAATAGGTAAACAGTGTGGAAATCCAGGATTTTACTGCAAAGGATGTTACAGAGACAGAGGTCAATTTTAATTACACATTATACTTACCTCCTCGCATTCTCCAACAGATCCCTTCCTAGTCTTTTTGTAATAAAATGCAGAATATTCACTTTTACCACTGAATGTTATTAAATGCATTTTTATATAAACCAATTGGTAGTTTGTGTCTGCTGGCCCTTTAGGTTATTGATTAGAGAAACATATGCATTAACATATATCTAAAGCCCCAACGTTTTTCTAATTTTGGGTAGAGTAGGAGAGAGTTAAGACTGCTGTCAATTATTATTATTATTATTTTGCCATCAGTGTCTCATTAGGAATGTTTCCCTTCTCTTCCTGTCCTGTAGACTCAAAAGGAACTGAGAGGATTTCCAATTTCCAAAGTGAAGGTAATACCATCTTAGACAGTGTCCTCATTGAAAGATTTGCCATTTTTTCCTGTTTCCTGCAACTCAAAATGTTGCCTTTTCCATCACTTTCATTTCCAGTGACTAGAGATAACCTTGGGCATCCTCTGAACTCATCTGTAGTCCAAACTTTTTTGTATTCCAATGAGCTGTGGGCTGGCTCGTTCTCCACCCCGCAACGCATAGAAGGACGCCCAAACTCAGCTTTACCAGTGACATTGGTAATCAGGACAATTAGGGCTCAATTACTTTTGCGGTTGGGATGATATTAAAGCATGCAGTTTTACCACTCCACAATCACTATTCCGTAAGCTGCAAAGGCTGCACCCACAATGCTTAACTTTGTGGCAAGAATGAAATCCTCAGTTGCTGCCCCTGAATGCGACCCTTCCAACTGAATGGGGCTGCACCACAACTGCCCCTCAATCCACGCAGTTGCGGCACAGCGGTTCAGGCTTTTGGAGGTTAAAAGAGGCGGTGAGGAGCATAATACATCACCTGTCAAATTCCCTCTGAAAAGAAATCCACAGCAGACCGCTATTCAGAAGGCTAACAAGCCCTTAGAGAACATGGATGTTCCTAAAGGAGACACAGACAGCAATAAAAATCTGACAGTAGTTCTAACTTCTCAAGACTCTATCAAAATATAAAAAAAAGTTTTGCCCTTAGTTATAGTTTAATATAAAACATTCCACTGACACAGCACGAATGCACAGGCTCAAGGGATGTATTGTGGTACACTAACATGGCATGTATAAAGAATGCCTTATTATTATTACAATTTATATACAGTATTTTATTAATCAGAAAGCACTTTCATAGGTTTTTTTGTCGATGCATTGTCTAACAATGTACAAATAAACAGCAAGTGAAATGCAACAAGTTAACACAATATGTGTATAACTGAATTCCTTTTTGTTTTATGAACACTGGATAATAAGAGATTATTGGTTTTGTTTAACTAAATAGCAAGAAGAGCGATGGTGCGCAGTCATATGTAGCAGCCAATAAGAACTAGGTTGTTATTAACATGTTTATCTTCAGATAGATAATTGGTTGTTATGGTTTACTGTGTGCACTTGCTCTTTGCATGCTTATTAAATCAGTATAAGGAAAAAGAAGAAATGCAAATTGTACAATAATTTTCAAGATAGATTTAATACGGATGACTGTCATTTATGCTATTTGTTTAAAACACAAACTTTATGAATGAACATTCATCTCCCAAATTATAATTTTTTTATTATTATTAAAATATTCAGCAGATTTCTTTGCTACTTTTTTCATAAGTGTTTTTATTTTTACGTCAAACCAAAAAAAGGGGTTGTATGCAATACAGTGCACAGTTGATAATAGTTGAAACAGAGGTGTTCCTCCAGCTGGTTGGATTAATAGTACCCTGTCCACATCCCTAAGTAGGTATTAAACTAAATTGCATGTTCCTCACAATGGGACTTTGAACAGGCAAGAATACAAAGGAGTATAAAAAAATGATTACAAAAGTTTATTGAAACATATAGATTTTTAAAACATGGATATAGATGACTGCAGTCAATAAATCATTGAATAACCTGGCTGGAACTAAATTAATACAGTACAACCCAAATCCAAGAACAGTTGATATATTAGGTTGAATATGTTCTGTACATGCATATAGAACTGGAGGTTAAAACTCACTTTATAGGTGGAGTCTGGTTAGCTAAATCAATCCTTATATAAAACCTTGGCACTCCAGCTATGGTGAAGCTACAAATCCCTTGAGACATTGCAATACCTTGATAGCTACAGGTATGGCATCCCAGAGGCTGAGGTATGATGGGATTTGTAGTTTCACCACCGATGGCTGTGCCATGGTTACCTACCCCTGCTCTTTATTCTCTTTAATTGGATACAAAATGGACCCCCTAGGGACTTTGTAGGCCATGATTGACAAAACACCAATATCTTTATTGAGACAATAAATGTATGATTAAAAGAGGTTTACGGCTGTAGTAATTGCTTTACACCAGAGTAACATGAATAAGCGTAGGATGGTATTCCACAGTGTTTGTTGATGATATAGTAGCCTCTTTATGGACCAATCAAACAGAAATCACCCAACGATGTTGAAATAGATGTTGTTCTGCATATCTTACACCCCTGAAAAAAGAAATGAATTTCTGATAGGCATCGGGCGATTTCTGTTTGGTTGGTCCATAAAGAGACAACAATATCATCGACAGACACTGTGGAATACCATTCTACGCTTATTCATGTTACTCTGGTGTTAAACAATTATTACAACATCTTTTAACCACTACATGTCCGTGCTATAGCCGAAAGACTGCTACAGCACGGACCTGAATTGCCGGGTGGACGCCTGCCCTTTTGCACGCTCCCCGTGCGCCCTCACAGCCACTGCTGGCACACTCTTGTGCCTGCCACACACTGCGTGAGCGTGTCCATGGGTCAGGCGGACTCAATGTCCGCCAGCAACCCGCGATCGCCTAATAGAGAGGCAGGACAGGGAACATGGCGGTTCTCCGTTCTGTGAGGGGGGACATAACAGAGATCTACTGATCCCTGTCATCAGGATCAGTGAGATCTGTTATGTCCCTGCCAGCCCCCACACAGTTAGAACACAGTGAGGGAACACATTTAACCCCTTGATCGCCCCCTTAGTGTTAACCCCTTCCCTGCCAGTGATATTTATACACCAATCAGTGGATATTTTTAGATCTAATCGCTGTATAAATGTCATTGGTGCCAAAAAAGTATCAAAAATGTCCGATCTGTCCGCAATCCTGCTAAAAATCGCAGGTCGTTGCCATTACTTGTAAAAAAGAAAATAATAAAAATGCCATAAATCTATTCCCATAGTTTGTAGGCGCTATAACTTTTGTGCAACCCAATCAATATACGCCTATTGCGATTTTTTTACCAAAAATATGTAGAAGAATATATATCGGCCTAAACTGATGAATACATTTGTTTTTTTATATTTTTTTGGATATGTATTATAGCAAAAAGTAAAAAAAAAAATGTTCTTTTTTCAAAATTGTCGCTTTTTTTTTTGTTTATAGCGCAAAAAAAAAACACAGAGGTGATCAAATACCACCAAAAAAAGCTGTATTTGTGGGAAAAAAATTATAAAAATTTTGTTTGGGTACAGCATCGCATGACTGCGCAATTGTAATTCTTAATGCGACAGGGCTGAAAGCTGAAAACCGGTCTGGGAGGGGGGTTTAAGTGCCCAGTAAGCAAGTGGTTAATCATATATTTATTGTCTCAATGACATTTCTACAAATTCTATTCAGATATTTGTGTTTTTTCAGTCATGGCCTACAAATTCCATTTTGTACCTATATACTGTGTTTGGGATGATGGCCTTATAACTTTCTGCCTACACCTCTACTCTACCATAAATTCTCTTTAAAGGAGAATATCACAACTTTACAGTGAGTGGATTAAACCGGTGGTCTCCAAACTGCGGCCTGTGGGCACAGATGTGGCCTTTCGCTTCCCTTTATCTGGCCCTTGGGGCACTATTCCTCCCGCTGATATGAAACATTATTCTGCCAACTGACTCCAACAATGGGGCACCATTTCTTCCACTGACACCAACAATGGGCACTATTCCTCTCAATGATACCAATGATGAGGCACTATTCCCCCCCAATGATACCAGCGATGGAACACTATTCCTCCCAATGACCCCAACAATGGGGCACTATTCCTCCCAATGATACCAACAATGGGGCACTATTCCTCCCAGTGATACCAACGATGGGGCACTATTCCTCCCAATGATACCAACGATGGGGCACTATTCCTCCCAATGATACCAACAATGGGGCACTATTCCTCCCGATGATAACAACAATGAGGCACTATTCCTCCCGATGATACTAACAATGAGGCACTATTCCTCTCAACGATACTAGCAATGGGGCACTATTTCTGCCAATGATACCAACAATGTGGCACTATACCTCCTTTTAATACTAAATGTGGCGATATTTACTCTCACCGATGTCAGGAAAATGTCCACAGTCTGAAGGACAGTAAAGTGGCCCTTTGTCCCTTTGTTTAGAAAGATTGGAGGCCCATGGATCAAACTGATGTTGCAATCTGTGCCATGCATTCCTCCTGCAGTTTGCCTTGACTACACAAATTGTGAAGTCCCCCAGAACACACAATCCACATAGGCAGAGCAGACTGAAAACAAATGTGTGTGAGATAGGACTTGGATCCAATTACCTGAACACACCACATTTATTTATAAAATGGTATAAAAAACATAAAGTATGTACAAAATAAATGATTACAACTGCAGGCAAAATAAAGACTGGCTTTACTAGACTAGAAATACTGAATGTACTTTAGCTAAAGAGTGTCAAGAGATCTATAAACACTCAGAGATCTACACCTTTTACATTCATAAGAAACCAGACCGCTGCTGCTCTCCACTGCTTTCTAAACACGACGCCAATGTCATGTCTGAAGGTCAATTGATTGCAGGTCGTTCAGGAATGAATTTCAAGTAATAATCAGATAACTCTGTTTGCAAGCACAACAACGGCAGTATTTCTGGATTAAGGATCATTTGTTCTAAATTAATGTTAAGGAACTAAACTAAATGCAATTTAAATGCTTGGTGTTGCATCTACAGAAAATAAAATGGCACAGCACACCTTTTAAACACAGATTACAGAAACACATACTAATACAGATTCAGATTGATTTGATGATAAGTAATTTATAAACAAATGATATATTTTTTTTTAATTTGTACCTGTATGGCAAAATCTGCACATTTTGAACATTTTGGAGACAATTACTTTTTTACTTTTATTTACTTTTAAATAAGTACTTGGTTCAGAAAATATGGAGGAACCTCTTTTCAACTGGATCTCTCTGCACCTCTTTTTGTAAACTAGAGGTATTTAGTGTAATATGTATTCTTACTGATTTGGCTATTTGGCTGATACACTATTTCATGTTGCAATTTTTGAGAAACAACAGGGTATGGACTAAAACATTCTAACATGCCTTTCGGTCTCTTTCATGGCATGAACAGCTGACATGAATGTAATAATAATTGCGTAGTGGCTTAGTGGTTAGCACTCCCACCCTGCATGTGAGGTGGGGACCTTAGATTGTAAGCTCTTCAAGAACAGGGGCTGTTTTAAATGTACAATATGTAAAGTATAAATTGTTGGCGCTATATAAATACAGTACATGTAATAAAGAGTATTTATATTGTACTCCTTCCATAAGGTCTCAAAGTCAAAGTATCAAAACATGATAAATGTTAAAAATAATGGCTAATGGACCCAGGAGGATTACATAAGCAAGTCTGTCATTAGACTTTTAATATATATGCAGGGTTGGACATAAGTGAAAAGTCAAATCCGCTGTAACAGACCATGTAAGTTGAATGTACCATAATCAATTGCATTGTGAAAATGTCTAGGAAGCATTTTGGGCTATAGAGTGCCTTGAAAAAGTATTCATACCCCTTGAAATGTTCCACATTTTGTCATGTTACAACCAAAAACATAAATGTATTTTATTGGGATTTTATGTGATAGACCAACACAAAGTGGCACATAATTGTGAAGTGGAAGGAAAATGATAAATGTTTTTCAAAATGTTTTACAAATATGTGAAACGTGTGGTGTGCATTTATATTCAGCCCCCCTGAGTCAATACTTTGTAAAATCGCCTTTCACTGCAATTACAGCTGCAAGTCTTTTTGGGGATGTCTCTACCAGCTTTGCCCATCTAGAGAGGACATTTTTGCCCATTCTTCTTTGCAAAATAGCTCAAGCTCTGTCAGATTGGATGGAGAGCGTCTGTGAACAGCAATTTTCAAGTCTTGCCACAGATTCTTAATTGGATTGAGGTCTTGACTTTGACTGGGCCATTCTAACACATGAATATGCTTTGATCTAAACCATTCCATTGTAGCTCTGGCTGTATGTTTAGAGTCGTTGTCTTGCTGGAAGGTGAACCTCCACCCCAGTCTCAAGTCTTTTGTAGATTCTAACAGGTTTTCTTCCAAGATTGCCCTGTATTTGGCTTCATCCATCTTCCCATCAACTCTGACCAGCTTCCCTGTCCCTGCTGAAGAAAAGTGACCCCCCACAACATGATGCTGCCACCACCATGTTTCACGGTGGGGATGATGTGTTCAGGGGGATGTGCAGTGTTAGTTTTCTGCCACACATAGCGTTTTGCTTTTAGGCCAAAAAGTTTAATTTTGGTCTCATCTGACCAGAGCATCTTCTTCCATATGTTTGCTGTGTCACGCACATGTCTTCTGCCAAACTGCAAACGGGACTTCTTATGGCTTTCTTTAAACAATGACTTTCTTTTTGCCACTCTTCCTTAAAGCCAGATTTGTGGAGTGCTCACTAATAGTTGTCCTGTGGACAGATTCTCCCACCTGAGCTGTGGATCTCTGCAGCTCCTCCAGAGTTACCATGGACCTCTTGGCTGCTTCTCTGATTAATGCTCACCTTGCCCGGCCTGTCAATTTAGGTGGATGGCCATGTCTTGGTAGGTTTGTGCCATACTCTTTCCATTTTTGGATGATGGATTGAACAGTGCTCCGTGAGATGTTCAAAGCTTGGGATATTTTTCTTGTAACCTAACCCTGCTTTAAACTTCTCCACAACTTTATCCCTGACCTGTCTGGTGTGTTCCTTGGCCTTCATGATGCTGTTTGTTCACTAAGGGCTTTACCGAACCACTGTATTTATACTGAGACTAAATTACACACAGGTGGACTCTATTTACTAATTAGGTGACTTCTGAAGGTAATTGGTTCCACCAGATTTTAGTTAGAGGTATCAGAGTAAAGGGGACTGAATACAAATGCACGCCACACTTTTCACATATTTATTTGTAAACATTTTTCAAACCCATTTATCATTTTCCTTCCACTTCACAATTATGTGCCACTTTGTGTTGGTCTATCACATAAAATGCATTTACGTTTTTGGTTGTAACATGATAAAATGTGGACAATTTCAAGGGGTATGCATATTTTTTCAAGGCACTGTATTTACTTGTATTCTCTCCTTGATAGAAAGGAAATGTCAGGCTAAAAGGCTTTACTTTCCTGCCTCACTTCATCGCTGATAATTGATACTCGAAAAGTATCATATAACAAAAGTACTGTCATGATTACCTAAAAGAAAACTCAAGGCTAGGTTTGGATTGATGACGTTTGGTTTCAAAATCCTAGTCTCATTTATGCCAGAATGTACAAGCAGTGTTCTACATGTGACATTGCAGAGATGAGAGCTGCAACTACTACAGCAAAGGGATCTTGTCATTTACCTGGTCCTCCTCTCCACTTGCTATTCACAGGATGCCTTGTATTCTGTAAAAACAAAAGAGAAGAAATCAACGGTGTAAAGTGCTGCGTAAATTGACAGTGCTATATATGTACCTGAAATAAATAAATTATAAAAATAAAAAAATCAGGGACAGTAGGGAGCTATGCTTTTACCCACCAATTTTCTTCAACAACTAAAAAAAAAAATGTACATGATGTATACTGATGTAAACTGAACTGAACTGAAGATGGATGTTCAAACTGATGTAAGGGGATGATAAGACCCCTTTGAGGGGTGGGGATCCCCAGAGGAGCTTTTGGACCTATACATCAGCACCACAAGGTAGGGCAGGTGACTTATTAAATTAGCATAACTTGGCCTCTTTAAAACGACTGTTCAGTCTCGATCTGTCTGGCAATCTTGCAGATGGATCCACTCTGAACTACAATGCATGTCTATGGGTGGACGGATATAAATGAACAAACATCCATTTACATCCGCTTACATCCGAGTCAATTTATGTCTGCAGAAAAAAACAGAAAAGGTCTGTGTTATTTTCAGTTTTTGCAGACATACTTGAATGTAAAGAGATGTCATCCATTTATGTCTCTTCTGTTTATGACTGTTTTTAGACAATAAACATTTTTTTTATTCTTTTATTCACCTATACACCTATTTTCTGTACACTGATGCCTAGCGGTAACCCAAAAAGGGCCACTGATGAATTATTATGAGTAAACATGATAAAAGTATAGTCACCGTACCTCTTCTGATAGCAGCAATACAGATGATTATGATGATGACCTTGATAATGTTCTTTTCAGGTTTGTGCGGAAGCTGCCAGCACACACACACCTCAAAAACTCCATGTACACTGACCCAGTGACCAGAGAAGGGCAGGGGTCTCCAAACTTTCTAAACAAAGGGCTAGATTACTGTCCTTCAGACTTTAGGAGGGCCGGACTGTGACCAGTGGGAGTAGAAAAGATCCCGGTGTCAGTGGGGGAAAAATAATACCCCATTGTTTGCATCAGTGGCCATAATTGTGCAACATTATTGGTGTAAGTGTGAGGAATTGTGCCCCATCATTGATGCCATTGGGCCCCATCGTTTGTGTCATTGAGAGGAATTGTGCCCCATCACTGTGTCATTAGAAGGAAATGCGCCCCCTTCATTGGTGTCAGTCGGGAGAATTATGCCCCAGTGTTGGTAGCAGTGGATGAAATAGTGCCCCAAGGGCCAGATAAAAGCAAGCAATGGACCGCATTTGGCACACCAGCTGCAGTTTGGAGACCACTGGTCTAGGGGATGTCTTTTCAAGTTTTGATGCTGAGTTTATAACAGAGAAGGGGTGTAGGGCATGGGATACTCCCATAAGTACAGGTTTTAACGAAGATGACACTACCTTTGCTGTCCTGAAAATAGCACTTCTTGACCACTAAGACTGCAAGGAAAGGCCAGATTAAGGGTTGTTACGCAATCTGTATCCCCTAAAACTAAAATAACTCTTACCTCCTTGCAGCACCAACTGTCGTCAGAAGTTAACTTCTAGTGAGATGGAAGTAGATCCTCACAGGTGAAGTCTCAGAGGTGTTTCTGTAGTTACAGGGAGGGTTTCTAGGCTCTGCCACATCCAGGACCCTGGTAAACAGCAATTGAATCTCAAGATCAGCCTTCAGAGATGGTAGCTTTTTCAGCTGGTGAATCTCTTAGGCCAGATGTGTAAGGCTGGATACCCAGCACATGCTAGGTCCCTAACAGGCATTTTGGCCTAGCAGCAAAAAACAGTCTAGCAGCAACTCCTCAGGCCTCAGCCTGATGCAAGGTAGCTAGCACATGGCCTCCCCAAATATTTATACCCTCCCCCATCATGCCCTAGTGGCCTGAACCACCTACTGGGATGGCTGATGGAGACATGAATATTCATAACTCAGCCTGGTAGGATAACCTCATACTGTAGCCAGTGATGCAGTGACACCTACTGGCAACAGTGAGAGATTACAACCTTACTGAGCTTAGGGAGAAGCCAAGTGCACAACTATACAAATCAAAACTGGGCTAACTGCCACCCAGCCAAAAAGTAAATTACTTAGCAAACCTAACTAAGGGTGCTACGGAAGAAAAATTGTGGGGGGGGGGGGGGGTTGCAGTACTGTCAGCAGTGTATCCTTGCCAACTACTCAAACTTTGTGTGCCCCCAGTGGTTTTGGGCTACATCAGGAGATAAATGGGGTCACTTAGCCCTACATGTGGGGTAACACTCACGTGAAGCGCACTCATCAATGCCTGAGACCAGGCGAGGACTGTGGTCATGTGAAGAATCTAACATTAAGGCAATTCCCCGACTTAGAGATGAGCCTTTACTGTGTGTAGTAATAAAGTGCAGAGTTCTTCTGAAAAGCAACTTGTCCCATGTCAATACACACTGTACTTGTATGTTTGCATTAGGAGGAACGTGCTGAGCCTGCGCCCACTCCACCAGTCCAGCATACCTCACTCCCAGTAACAGAAAGGAGTCCCACCGAGCATCTAGTGCAGACCACTTGCATGCTCTCACTTAACACTGTCTTTCCCATACCTCGTGAGAAGGCCATAGATCTCAGTAATGCTAGCCTGCTCCCGGTTACCATGGGAGAGGGACTACTTGGGAGGAAGTCAGAACACTAACCCCCTTGCTACTGGAGGACCTGCCACCTTATCAGGTACCACTCTTAACGACTGGTTGCTGTAGCTTGTTCCTTCTTTTGGTTACCCATAGCAACTACACTCCTTTTCTTTGTCTTGATTAGTTAATCTTTTATAGTCATGTTACTTCATACGCCATAGTGCTTGTACAAACCCAGGTTCTTTGAAATATGCCAGAACCAACATGCACCCCTTTGAATAACTTCAGACCAGACTTAGAACAGTTATCATAACTTTACTGTAGAAAGGCATTGTGGCAATGCAACATGAATAATGTCCTGTTACTAAAACAGCATAGTGGCCCAGGCATACACTGTGAAGTGAGAGTCACGTAGGCATTGTCCATGACTTGGATGCTGTCCGTGACTCTTGCTATCTTCAGTGCCATTTTAGCACTCACAGGTACTGTAGATCTCCATACCCTCGGCTCAACGTGCTCCACACTGACTCCTGGCTCCTTCTGCAGTTTTAGCGGTCCCCCCAGTGGCGCATCATCCATGTGTGCAGGTTGTGCATTGCACATGGCCCCCCCAGGGAAGGAGGCCCACTGTGACCTGACACACATTGCACACATGGATTATATAAAATAAATTAAAATCCAACATTTCCTTGAGCCCCAGGTGGGTAAAATACTGTCTCTAAGCACCAAGAGCTTTTGAACATTCTATCTTACAGGCAGGCAGCAGCCGGCTGCATTTACTGATGTTATGATTATAGTTTTGGCTGCCACCACCCACAACCACTGTCTGGAAGCCCTGTGCAGTGATATCTTGACTTGCTCCTCCTGAGAGCTCAGAGTGTGATTGTGACAGCGGGAAATAGCGGGAGCCTGTCCCCTCATGCTGAGGGGGGTGCTGGCTATGTGGCCGCTCCTCCCGCTGTGCACTGAGAAGAGTAATGACAGATAGCTGCAGCTGGAAAGAGGATTAGGCTTTCTCCTCCCTCCGGCCTGCATGTGGCAATAGAGAGCATGTGCTGAGGCTCAGTCCCTCAGTCTCAGCACAGCATCGCTGTGCAGAGAGGGCAGGCTGTCATTCATGTTGTCACATGGCTAGAGGCAGGAAGAAGATGCTTCATGGTGTGGTCTGTAAGTACAAGGGGAAGAGGGGGGCACTCACTCCTTCCCTCTCTACTCCTCAGACCCCCCCTCCTCCTCAGGCCTGCCCTCTCCTACTCAGATCAGCCCTCTCCTCCTTAGAACCCTCTCTTATCTTCAGACTCCCCTCTCTCCTACTCAGACCCTCCTCTCCTCCTAAGACTACCCGAGACCCCACCTTTCCTCCTCAGACAAGCACATACTGAAAATATAAAATCACTTTTAGAGAGCAAATTTTCCAAGGATGAGTGCTGCTCTCCAAGACTTAGAATGTGAGAAATCTTCAAACTCTTCAATAATACTGTATGTGAGCTCACTTCAAAGTATATTCCCATGGGCAATAAGTTTAAAAGGCTAAAAATAAAACCTATGTGGCTCACGGCCAAAGTTAAAAAAGCTATAAATAATAATAATAAAGAAAAGAGCTTTAATTAATATAAAAATGAAGGAACACTATCATCATTTAAATGTTACAAAGAATATTACAGAATATGTAAAAGGAAATAAGCTACAAAAATTCAAAACGTGGAACAGATTGCAAAGGAGAGTGAGACAAATCCAAAGAACTTCTTAAAATGTATTGATAGTAAAAAGGTCAGGTCTGGGCATGTTGGCCCTTTACATCCATATCGGGATGTGGTATTGACACAGCCCCAAATGATCCACAATGGCTCAATATTGATATGGTCCAGAAATATTTACACAGCATAAAGACGAATAAAGCCCCAGGTACAAATGGCATACAGCTAAAATAATTAAGCTTGGTCATTTCAAAGTCATTATTTCTAATATTTAGGGACTCTTTAATGACTGGCATAGTACCACTGGGTTGGTGTAAGTCCAATGTGGTTCCTATATTTAAAAAGGGATCAACGTCTTTACCAAGTAACTATAGACCTGTTAGTTTAACTTCTATATTTGGGAAGATACTGGGGAGTTTAATAAAAGACCACATAGATGAGTTCTTGCTGTAAAAAGATATTTTAAAGTGATTGTAAAGATAAATTTCAAGTGGTTGTAAAGGCAGAAGGTTTTTTTTCACAAAGTACATGGGGTATACAGGTGCTGGTCATATAATTAGAATATCATCAAAAAGTTGATTTATTTCCCTAATTCCATTCAAAAAGTGCATTTTATATAATATATCTATTCATTACACACAGACTGATATATTTCAAATGTTTATTTCTTTTAATTTTGATGATTATAACTGACAAGTAAGGAAAATCCCAAATTCAGTATCTCAGAAAATTTGAATATTACTTAAGACCAATACAAAGAAAGGGTTTTTAGAAATCTTGGCCAACTGAAAAGTATGAACATGAAAAGTATGAGCATGTACAGCACTCAATACTTAGTCGGGGCTCCTTTTGCCTGAATTACTGCAGCAATACGGCGTGGCATGGAGTCGATCAGTCTGTGTCACTGCTCAGGTGTTATGAGAGCCCAGGTTGCTCTGATAGTGGCCTTCAGCTCTTCTGCATTGTTGGGTCTGGCATATCGCAACTTCCTCTTTACAATACCCCATAGATTTTCTATGGGGTTAAGGTCAGGCGAGTTTGCTGGCCAATTAAGAACAGGGATACCATGGTCCTTAAATCAGGTACTGGTAGCTTTGGCACTGTGTGCAGGTGCCATTTCCTGTTGCAAAATGAAATCTGCATCTCCATAAAGTTGGTCAGCAGCAGGAAGTATGACTGTGGAAACTTTACATTGGACCTCAAGCCACGTGGATTGTGTGCCTCTCCTCTCCTCCTCCAGACTCTGGGACCCTGATTTCCAAAGGAAATGCAAAATTTTACTTTCATCAGAGAACATAACTTTGAACCACTCAGCAGCAGTCCAGTCCTTTTTGTCTTTAGCCCATGCGAGACGCTTCTGACGCTGTCTGTTGTTCAAGAGTGGCTTGACACAAGGAATGCAACAGCTGAAACCCATGTCTTGCATACGACTGTGCGTAGTGGTTCTTGAAGCACTGACTCCAGCTGCAGTCGACTCTTTGTGAATCTCCCCCAGATTTTTGAATGGGTTTTGTTTCACAATCCTCTCCAGGGTGCGGTTATCCCTATTGCTTGTACACTTTTTTTCTACCACATCTTTTCCTTCCCTTTGCCTCTCTATTAATGTGCTTGGACACAGAGCTCTGTGAACAGCCAGCCTCTTTTGCAATGACCTTTTGTGTCTTGCCCTCCTTGTGCAAGGTGTCAATGGTCGTTTTTGGACAACTGTCAAGTCGGCATTCTTCCCCATGATTGTGTAGCCTACAGAACTAGACTGAGAGACCATTTAAAGGCCTATGCAGGTGTTTTGAGTTAATTAGCTGATCAGAGTGTGCCACCAGATGTCTTTAACATTGAACCTTTTCACAATATTCTAATTTTCTGAGATACTGAATTTGTGATTTTCCTTAGTCGTCAGTTATAATCATCAAAATGAAAAGAAATAAACATTTGAAATACATCAGTCTGTGTGTAATGAATGAATATAATATACAAGTTTCACTTTTTGAATGGAATTAGTGAAATAAATCAACTTTTTGATGATATTCTAATTATATGGCCTGCACCTGTATATAAAAAAAATTCTGGTATCTGCTCACCTCTGATGAGAAGGTCAGCAGATACATCAAACTCTTTCCTGAGATAACATTCAAATGATCCAAATAACTCAGAGAATCCTTGGTTGAGTGCCATTACTCCTATGAGGATAAGCCGGCAAGGAGAACCCCAGGAACCAACCCATGTGGTAAATGTAATTGCTGCTCCTTCATTCTGAGAGGTAAAAGCATCTTGCTTCCTAACAACACTGTACATACACCTAGACATAAGGCCACGTGTCAAACAATAGGCGTAGTCTATATCGTGAAATGTCAATGTCAAGCCTACTGTGTGGGAAAAACAAAACTACCATTTTACAAAAGTATAAGGGACCATGTGTCCCTGATCTCCAAGAAAAAATGATGAGACGTCCAGACATACCTGACCGTGATTTGGTTTCAACAGAACCCCTCATTTTTTACTTCTTGATTAGAGTTTGAACACTGCTGGTTGGCATTCATGGAATTCCTGGATATGGAAATCAGGAATTCCTTGGATATCTTTTTATATCCCTTTCCTGTTTTATACAGTTTAACTACCATTTCACGCAGATCCTTTGACAATTCTTTTGCTTTCCCCGTGACTCAGAATCCAGAAAGGTCAGTGCAGTACTGGATGGAGGATGCAAGGGTCTGTCAGAAGTCCAGAAACTCAATGACCTTTTAAAAACACACTAATTACAAGTTACCTTTAATAGCCATTCAAACCCCTTTGTGTCAACGTGTGTGCATATTATCAGGCCAAAATCACCAGGGTATGTAAACTTTTGATCAGGGTTATTTGGGTAGTTTCTGTTGTCATTATGATTTAAAAAGAGTAAACACACTTGATTGATAATAAATGGCTTCAGCCAAACACTAAACATGAGTGAAAGAAATGTTTTTGTTACCATTCATATTCTCTGAAAAATGGCCAAGAAATCATAAATTCTGCCAGGGTCTGTAAACTTATGAGCACAACTGTACATGTCCAGCCTTTCTATGCAGGGCAACTGCAGGAAGCAAGTACAATCATTCAGTGAACTGGTTCTATTAAGGAAAACAATTGAACTGTGAAGAAACAATCTTTTGTAAAGTTTACCTAATTTTCCAAATCTTCAAACCTCTCAGTGGGACTGCAATAACTCCAAGGAATACCAGATAGATAGATGCAAGCTTAGCTGTATTTTCTTTATTTTCCTTTGGGAATACACTAGGGCAGGGTTTCTCAACCAGGGTTCCGTGGAACCCTAGGGATCCTCTAGATCAGTGGTTCTCAACTCCGCTCCTCAGGACCCACCAACAGGCCAGATTTTAAGTATTACCTTGGGGAGATGCAGACTAGAATACTGCAATCACTGAGCAGCAAATGATATCACCTGTGATGTATTTCAGTTATCCTGCAAACCTGGCCTGTTAGTGGGTCCCGAGGACAGGAGTTGAGAACCACTGCTCTAGAGGTTGCTAGGGGTTCCTTGAGCAATTTCTGCCCCTTAGATAAGTTTCCACTGACACCATTGATCTTTTTAGCTATCTGTAAAGGGGTAATGTTTCACAATAACCACAACTGTAAGGAGCATTCTTCCCACTAACCATCACACTAATGTATCATGAGTTGTAGATATAGTACATTTTGGTAGGGGTTCCCTGAGGTCAGAAAGTTATTTCAAGGGTTCCTCTGTGTTGAAAAGGTTGAGAAAGGCTGCACTAGGGACTGGTGACAGTATGTTTGACTAGCAGGGTTATCCGCACAAATATATGAAGAATTTATATGTTTTACAAGACATTTATGTAGACTGCATTTAAGATGTGTTTGAGATGAACTTGAAAATATTATACATTTGCAGACTTTATCTGTCAAAGTTCTTACTTATTACTAGGTTCAGTGACAATACCCTATGAAAGTAGTGGTGAATGTAAGAATACCAGATGCATCTGATATGAACTACATGTATTATATTTATCATCAAATTCTGATATTTTCCAATAACGGCGGCTAAATTAAAGGTGAACTCTAGGTTTGATCTGTATTGCATTGTTACATTGGTCTACCTTGGCCCAATGTAAGTATGCATATCTCATACATCAGGGACAGCTGTTGCAGCTTGAATTCACTGTAGTAGTCAGTGATGTGATCTTCTGGGTCCTTCAAGATTGGCTTTCCCTCTGCACAATGGCCACAGATTTTTTCTGGCTTGGCACTGCTGCCATTTATAGAAATACCTTGTACTTTTGTAAATAAATACTAGCATTTTCTGATTGGACAAGGTGCAAACTGTGATGTCACAGACCCTCCTCTCCACCTCATCCAGAGAACATTTTTGTTGTGAACGCATTTTACTAACCCACATATTTTTGGGCTACGAAACAGACAATTACAAAAGCATGGACAACGTCAGCTCCTAGCTTCGAGGAAGTGAAGAGCCAGGTAGATGGTACTCTCATAAATGAAAAGCTTACGGCAATATTTAATGACAGATTTCTGTGCATTTGTCAGCCTTGGCTGGATCACTTTCCATCTACGCAACTGCCTGTACGCTTTTTGGAATTGTAAGTTAATAGGTTGTATCAGTATATCTCCCCCCCTGCTTCCTTTGTTTCCCCCACCCCTTTTTTCTTCCTCTTCCTCCCCTCTCCTTTCCTCTTAGCCTCCTACTTATTTTAATGGCTCTCTCTGCATGGGGACCATCTTTGCGCCTGCATGACTAGGCAGTCCCATAACTGGTCCAATGGCCAACAACACTAGTTTTCTGTAAATCTTAATCTGTTCATTGGATTTCCTGACAGAATCTCTTTGGAGATGAGAGAACACCGCAATTTCTAGTACCGCTCTGCTTTCTAATTAATGCTGACTGGACTTGGAAATTGCCATTCATGTTTACTGCTTGATGCTCAATATTTTATCGCCTTGTTAGCAGAGAGAATCTTCCTCTGAATCTATTTCTAATCCTTTCAATTATTCTATCTTTGTGCCTTCCGGTTGTTCTTCATTGTTATTGCATAACATTTTATGGTCTGTAAGCAACTATCTGTTTTCAATAAAATCTAAGTGAAAGAAAAAAACACAAGTGATTCTATAAATGGCAACTGTCAGCTGTGTTGAGGGAAGGCCAATTGCACAGAACAGGAGCAGGACCAGGAAGATTGCAACCAACACCAACTACTACAGTAATTTTCAGCTTCTCTGGAGGCCCATTAGGTATGAGATGTGCCAAGCTGGACCAATATATGTATGGTGGATAAAACAAATTAGGAAAGACTTCAAGAACATAAAATGGTTGTAAAGGCAGAAGGCATTCTATGCATTAAGATAAAAAAAAAAACTTTTGTGTGTAGCAGCCCCTCTAATACTTATTTGAGCCCATCTCTAACCAGCAATATACACGAGTGCCTCGCCATCCGGGACTCCTGATTGGCTGAGACACCGCAGTGACATCATTGGCTCTTGCTGCTGTCAGGCAATCAGGAGAGAGAGGGGGCGGGGCCGAACTGAAGCTCAGTGTATCAATGGACACAGGGAGCTGCGGCTCAGCTCGGGTGCCCCCATAGCAAGCTGCTCGCTATGGGGGCACTCGATAGGACGGAGGGGCCAGGAGCACCGAAGAGGAACCAGAGAAGAAGGATAGGGGCTGCTCTGTGCAAAACAACTGCACAGAGCAGGTAAGTATAACATGTTTGTTATCTTTAAAGAAAAGAATATGAGACTTTAGTATCGCTTTAATATGTACAGTCTTGATTGAAACCTTTAAGTACAACAAGGGAGTAAATAGGGTTCAGGAGGGCAGCATTTTTAATATGAAGCCAAGATCAGGAAGATGGGAACATGACCTCATTCTAGCAAAAGGAAAGTTCTTAAGTAGTCTTAGAAAGTATTATTTTAGAGTAATTGATTCTTGGAATAGACTTTCAGCAGAGGTAGTGAGTCAGTCAACAGAAAGTGGATTCAAACATGCTTGGGATAAACATAAAATGTTAAATAGACTGTATATATAAAAATTAATAAAAAATAAAACAGACCCAATAGACCACTTCATCCTTTTTCTGTTGTCATTCTTCTAATTCCTGGAGTTCAGCTTTATAAATGGCTGTGGAACACGCTTGAAAACTGAGCATGAAACCAAAAAAACAAATTTGTCCTGTCTTGTAAAATCCTATTGATATGACAAAGTGCTTCCAAAGTGAAATGTTCCTTTGCCAATGCAGCGCAAAGTAAAAGGGTCTAATCAAGAAAATCCTAGCACAGTCATATAGGAGAGTGGGAGAAAATTGCATTCTCAACCTTTTTCAGTAGTGTTGGGTATTTTACATTGCTGCTGGGAATGGGGAAGCTAAGTATTTTTTTTTACTTTTGCCGCAATAGCAAAACAAAGGTTAATTTTAAGGTTCGAAATTGGGTTCATAATTCATGACAAATGTTCATATTCAAAACTTGATGCTGCACAAAGATGCTATAGAGATCGTAATACAATCCCTTTGCATATGACCGACATAAGAGATATGGACAAACTTCCAGTGGATCTGGACTCAAAACGTGAAAATTTGGTATTATTTAGGGATCATCTAGAAAGGTTATTTGTGACTAACCTGTACCCTGAAAAATGTATCCTGGCATGTGACTGTGCCCTGAGTCTAATAGCTGTGTAGCACCCTGGTCTTGAACTGGATGCTGTCAAATTTAGTTTGCTTGGTGGTAACTAGCCTGGCGAATTGTTAAGGGATCTCTTGATTCTTTTCTTAATTCTGAGTTTGATGCACCTCTCTCCTCTGCCACTGGATGGCATTGCTACTTATGGCATTGGAATGATAAGGTGCATATGGACTTTGAGTATGACTGGATATGCTGCTCTGGACAATTGGCAGGGGTTTTCTTGGGCCCCATGGCTTGCTGGGAGAGCCTATTTATTTGGGAGGAGTCAGGTGATCGCAGTTCTGTGCCACCTGGGCGGATGTCTGGGTGGATGTGTGTTGAAGACTCCCATTTACTAGGCCAGAAGCCTGGGGCCTATCTGGGAGCACCTGGTTGCTAGGCAGTCTGAGGCCTACCTAGGACAAGAAGCAGCAGCGTGGGGTTGGAGCTTCATGTCGGAAGCCTAATCAAGTTGTACGGGTTCTGCCGGCCGGAGAACCCCTCTTTGTCGGAGGTGAAGGGACAGAGTTGCTAACAGAGGACAACCATTCCTGTCGTCAGAGGCAAAGCATGAACTAAGGTCAGAGGAAAAGGGGAAACTGTTGCCCTCAAGGGACAACGCTCCTGTTATCAGAGGCCAGAGTTCAGAGTCTGAGAGAGTACCAGAGCAGCCTTTTTCACTAATCAGGGACAGTGAAAAAGTTGGGAAAGTCTCAGCGGAAGTCAAGCTAGGGAACCATCATGTCGGCAGGGGTGATGCTTGCAAGAGGGTTCAGCAGTTGGGCTGTAGAGCCGAGTAAGGGACCAAGCAGGTCAGCGTGGGGACACTCGGGAGATATAGCAGTTGGCTGTGTGAAGTTCAAGGGACCCAGTGGCAGTGGGAGTCCAAGGAGTCTTTTAAGAGACTGTGAGTTCAAGTTCGCAAAGCTACAGTGGGAGGCTGTGAGATGGAGGCCAGGTCTACACAACGGGGATACCAAGTTGGTATGTGTATAGATCTGTGTTGAAGTCAAAAGCACAAGTTCAATATCAAAGAAGATATTTCTTGTCAGGCACAGTTCAGTGAGAAGGCCTGTGGGACTATACAGCTCTTATTGTCCTATTTTTGTGAATCTTGGAGTCTGCCAAGTGCTTTTGCACCCACTCAAAGGGTGTCCAGGCCCTAACCCTCTCTCTCCAGTTCTTTAAGAGAAAATAAATCTCTTTTGTTCTGCATCATCAAAGTGTCTGGTGCCAAACTCAATTCTTCTATCTGCACCCACCATGTCTAGTAACTCACTCTGTGAAGATGGATGTCAGCTGTCCCCGGCTCTGGAGGTCATCATCAGGCCTCTTGGGGTCGGGGCCATGGCTACAGCTGTAAATCTGCAGAGTGCGATCATCCAAGATACCACTGCCTATATCTGCTAGTCTATTTGGAGTGATGTTACTACTGTGCTCTTCACTGTTCTCATTGCTGGGGAGGAAGCTGCATCTAAGCACCTGAAATGCAAGGACCTCCCTGCCTCTGCTTCATTCATTATGTGGATGTGGACTTTCCTCCGCTCCTAATGCTTTTTATAATATTTCTGCAGCAGTCGTCAGATCATCATTCATCAGGCTGGCAGATATGACATAAGGAAATAAACCCTGCCTCTTCCAAGATGGTCACCTCCACACAGAGACACAGTGCAGAACAAGTCAGGAATGGGGGAAAAGTTCATCTGCAGGGAGCCTATAGGCAACACTGGTTACTAGTACTTTGCCCTTTGTTTGTCTTTTTATGGGTGCAACTTCCAGAGTGTAGATTTGTCTACAGATAATTGCAGTACAAGCTGTTATCGCAAAAGGAGGATACAGAAAGGAACAATTAAATGCATTTAATCTTACTATGGTATACTAATTTATTGAGTAAAAGACATGACAAAATACAAGTCTTACATTTAGATAACATTAGCATTACATTAAATAATAGATAAATTATAGCACAATTAAATACACAATAAAACATTTTTTATGGATATATATTGATATACAATAACTCTGAGCAAGCTCATTAAGATTAAATAAACAAGTAACTGCACACAAAACGTAATAGATAAAAAAAGCCTCTTGTAGTCCTATGCACAGCGGAATTTCAGACTGGGAGACAGAGGGTCAGCTTTCTGTGCCAAACAGGTTCTACTGCTGTGTACAGTTGTCACACTAATCCTCTGAACATGAAGGGATAAGAGAGAGATAACCTCAATGTGCTTTTTGCTTCTTTGATGTCCAGTCAGTGAACTGGAGTGCCTTGGGTCTGACTGTATTGCTTAACCACAGTGTAGTTCACAAAGGACCAGGACGTGACTATCTGGCAGGGGTACCTGGATCACAACACTGGCTGAACAGAATTATAAATCATTTTACAAGTAAAACCATTCACATGTATGTATATTTGGGAGATATTTTTCTTAATAATAGAATAATGAGCACACTGTTCTACAACTATCCTTCATGTTAAAAAAATCCATCTAAATTCCATCCACATCCTTATAAACTCATCTATATGTGGGCATTGCTCCAGCTTTTTATTGATACTTTTAGCCTGGAGCCCTAAATACACCACTGCTCTGTAAAATCGGAACAGTTGGGAGTGGGGGGCGGTGGCACATCTTAAATATAACAGTCTATGCACTTTTGGAAAGACCTTACTGACAGTATCATCAGTATTAGCAAGAGTATGAGGAGGAATGACACCTCCTATAGCAGCCTTCCTGATAATACCACATTGTGATTATGGTAACAAAGCCCTTTTCTGGATTCATCCCGACAGGTAAAAGTTTCATATATATATTAATCTAATACAACACACTTAAACTGCACGTCAACTTGAAACAAGTGGTCTCACACAGAAGCCAGCACTGGAACACCACTGGTAAAGAATGAACTGTTCTTCTTTTTATGGTAATATTGTGTTTTAACTCGCTTTAGGGCCCATTCACACTAGGAACGGCATGTGAAGCGCACAGGATCGCGCTGCGTGTTCCTGGGTGATTCGCATGCAGTTCTGTCGTTTCAGCCCGTTCATTTTGAATGGGTTGAAAACGCACCGCACAGAAAGTAGTGCATGCGCTATGTTTGGAAACGCACTACCGCCGGATCATGTGGTACATTTGTACCATGCAATCCAGTGCGGGCAAATGCACTGCATTTGTAACTTGCATTCAGGGCATCAATACCTTTGCATTGACACCCGCTGCAGATCGCAAGGGCAGTGTGGTTCGGGAAACCAGCACAGAACGCAGGTTTTCCGCAAGTCACTCTACCGTGAATGGGCCCTTACAGTACTTGTATATAATATATTAGCAAGGTATAAAATAATCTCTGAGATTTGTAAAATTGCAAATCAATATATGAGGTAAAATTTATGGCTTCAAAATAAATTAAAATAGGCATAACAAAAATAACATTCTCCTTACCCTGATCATATTGGTTTCTTACAAACCTTAGTTGTAAAAGAAGTGCTCCAACACTTAGGCTCCATGGACACTGGCGTAAAATAATGTTGTTTCTATGAGAGTTGTGTGTTCTGCCTGTAGAAGCAGCTCAATGTTATCCTATGTGTCCATGGACATTAGGACGTTTAGAGGCATATTTTCCGCTGAACGTTTAGAGGCAGTAAAAAAAACCCTTCTGGTTTGCGTTCCTGATTGAAGCTTACTGGCAAAAAAAAAACGTAAAACTCTCCTAAACTTTGTACAAAAAATGCTCTTCATGAACGTGTTTTACTCCCAAGAGAACAGACATTTTTTTAAGCCCAGTGTGCATGGAGCCTTACTTTTGAAACAGAAAGCAGTACTGAAGGCATATTGCTTAGCAGAGGTGATGTGATGAGTGTGCATCAGCGCTGCAAACACCCTACTTAGCAAAGGTCATGTGACCAGCATCAGAAGTGCTGCAAGTTCCCAACTAAGCAAAGGTCATGTAACCAGTGTCAGAAGTGCTACAAGCTCCCAACTTAGCAAAGGTCATGTGACCAGCATCAGAATTGCTGCCAGCTCCCAATTTAGCAAAGATAATGTGATCAGTGTAAGCAGTGCTGCAATCTCCCAACTTAGCAAAAGTCATGTGACCAGCTTCAGAAGTGCTGAAAGCGCCAAACTTAGCAAAGTTCATGTGACCAGCATCAGAAGTGCTGCAAGCTCCCAACTTAGCAAAGGTCATGTGGCCAGCATCAGAAGTGCTGAAAGCGCCAAACTTAGCAAAGGTCATGTGACCAGCATCAGAATTGCTGCAAGCTCCCAACTTAGCAAAAGTTATGTGACCAGCGTCAGAAGTGCTGCAAGCTCCCAACTTAGCAAAGGTCATGTGGCCAGCATCAGAAGTGCTGAAAGCGCCAAACTTAGCAAAGGTCATGTGGCCAGTGTCACCAGTGCTGCAGGCACCCTACTTAGCAGAGGTCATGTAACCAGCATCAGATATGCTGCAAGCTCCAACTTAGCAAAAGGTCATGTGACCAGTGCCAGAAGTGCTGCAAGCTCCCAACTTAGCAAAGTTCATGTGGCCAGCGTCAGACGTGCTGAAAGCTCCCAACTTAGCAAAGGTCATGTGACCAGCGTCAGAAGTGCTGAAGCTCCCAACTTAGCAAAGGTCATGTGGCCAGTATCATCAGTGCTGCAGGCACCCTACTTAGCAAAGGTCATGTGGCCAGTATCATCAGTGCTGCAGGCACCCTACTTAGCAAAGGTCATGTGGCCAGTGTCATTAGTGCTACAGGCCCCCCACTTAGCAGAGGTCATGTGACCAGCGTCAGATATGCTGCAAGCTCCCAACTTAGTAAAGGTCATGTGGCCAGTGTCATTAGTGCTGCAGGCCCCCCACTTAGCAGAGGTCATGTGACCAACGTCAGATATGCTGCAAGCTCCAACTTAGCAAAAGGTCATGTGACCAGTACCAGAAGTGCTGCAAGCTCCCAACTTAGCAAAGTTCATGTGGCCAGCGTCAGACGTGCTGCAAGCTCCCAACTTAGCAAAGTTCATGTGGCCAGCGTCAGACGTGCTGCAAGCTCCCAACTTAGCAAAGTTCATGTGGCCAGTGTCATCAGTGCTGCAGGCCCCCCACTTAGCAGAAGTCACATGAACCATGTCTATCAGTGCTGCAGGCTCTCTACTTAACAAAGGTCTCATGTGACCAGGGTCCATCTGTGCTGCAGGCAGCGTACTTAGCAGAGGTCATCGAACAGTGTCCACCAGATGGAGTGTTTGACGAAGAAAGTATTTTAGCACTTCTTTTTCCATGTACTGTATGGTGGTGGTGCATGGTAGGGGTTACTTTTAGTTATGTCTGCTTTAACTAATTAAATACAAAAAAAAATAAAGAAAGTAAATATAAATTATCAGACGCTACAGTAGCTAATACTGTGAGTACAATGCATAAACCATCAAACTGGAGGAATGTAAACAATTGAAAGCATAATCAATTGATAGAAAAAAAAATGTTGGGAATAAAACATATCTAAAACAAACATTTAATCTATGCAGCTTTCCATTTCTTAGATGAGGTGTCGGCATTAGCTTATTTTGCAAGTGTTTCTTTCTCTATTTTAACTTTCTGATCATGCCAGTGACACAATACCTGTCCTAGGGTGACACCACTCACTGGCTGCACTGCTGCACTGTATGTTTTAAAGAGCAGTGTTGTCACCCTAGGCTGCTCTCCTGGTTTAAACTACAAACACCTCCCTCTCTCCTCATCTTCATTACATAGACAGGAGGTGTCCTGTAGTTCACATAAGATAGCTGGGAAGGCTGATAGGATTGTTTGATTTTTTTTAATTCAGTGCACAGGAAGATACAAGGAGACAAGATTTATGTCCAGAAATTGTACACCGCATCTAAGGACTGATAAGCTGCAATGCATTACAATTTTATTCTTAAATATCGGTTATGTAAAATTATTTACAAAGCATACTAGGCATATAAACAACGGCAGTAGCAATTATAAGTAGTGGACCAGTGTCCATGAGTGTGCATTCTTTCTTTGTGCTAAGCATTAAAATTCACAAGTGTTCCTCGCAGCAACTGACCCCTGAGCCTTCAGAAATTGACTTGTCAATGCTCATTGATACTTTGGTGACCAGCAGGTAGTGCCGGTACAAGATCTTCTGACACCATAAGCTGGATACACATTATCCAATTTTCAGTAGATTTTATTCTTCAGATTTACCAAAAACATATAATATGAGGTCAAATCTTAAGAGTTTCAATTTGTATGCAATCAGACAGGCCCTTGCACCACATTATTTTGGTAAATCTGAAGGAAATCTGACAACAAAAGTTGGATAGTCCGTCAGATCTACCAAAATAATGTAGTGCAAGGGCCTGTCTGATTGCATACAAATTGAAACTCTTAAGGTTTGACCTCATATTATATGCTTTTGGTAAATCTAAAGGAAAAAAATGTAAGGAAAATTGTATAGTGCATATCCAGCTTTAAGGCCCGTACACATGATGCTAATTTCGGATGGGAATTTTTGTTTGACTGCTGATCGTCTGAAATTCTTACCGTTAGTAAGCTCCTTTTGACAGCCGATTTAGATTTTTTTGTAAGACAAAAGCTGGATGTGCAGACTAGTAATTTTTTTTCGTACGTCAACTCAACTTCCGATTTTCATATCATTAGTACGGTTTTCGTATGAACGAAAATATACCTTCAAAACTAGTCAACACATTACGTCACTTCTGACGTTGAATTTGGTCATACGAAAATTTTCATATTATTATTACGCTGTTCACTTTCGACATGAGACTAGCATCCAACAAAAAACGGATGTTCTGTCATCCGAAATGCACATCATGTGTACGAGGCTTAAGCCTATGTTGCCAAAGAGCACCAGCCCAAGCTTTACAAAAACACAAATTTAAGCAGTAAAAAAAAGCTAAGGGAAGGGAAAAGGAGTTAACAAACATAATAAGTGTTAACTAAAATGTTGACTTAAAAGTTTAGGGTAAAAACCAATAGGGGTTACCTACAATATATATTTTTAAAAGGCACTAGAATCTTGTTTCGGGCACAAAGCATTTTCTTTTTAAATCTGGAGCTACAAACACAAACTAACGCAAATTTAAAGTTTACATACAAATGATTTTCAAAAATCTGCATAAAAAAAAAAAAAAATTAATAAAAATGAAATTGGGGTTTACTGAGGACAAAGAGTTAAAATGTTGTTTAAAAAGTTTTTTTTGTGTTTTTTTTTATTTAAACATATTTGTAGCTTTCATTTATGAATAAGCAGGATCCTAGCTGACACAGGGAGAACGCATCTCTATGACAGATGGGCATTGTGCTTTGTTTATTAGCATCACACAGAGCTCCAGATACAGAGCAGGCAGCTGTATCACTGACCTCCATGGATGTGAATGTCAAGATCTCCATGTGTGATCTGCAGGACTGGGCTGTTGGTTTGACAGCTCAGTCCTTTACAATACAGGGCACTGCAAAGGCAGGAGAGACTCTTGCTTCAGCTGTGATCTCCGCCGCATGGCACCTAAAGGGGGGTGCCTCTCTTGCTTCGGCTCAGCCCTGGTAACAGGTACATCTCTCAATCTGTTAAGGTGCCTAGCAACTGCCAAAGGGCCATTGAGCATTAACATACATTTAATATACGTATATAAATATAACTGTTACATGATGAACTGTATATATTGTTCTGAAAGCCCTAAGGGCAAGAAGGGGGTGGGTGAAGTGAAAACCACTTTTGAAAGTGTGGAACCTGTTGTATCACTGTGGAATTTTATGAATAACAATCACCAGGCTTGGCTAATATAAATAAAGCACTCACAAGGACTGGCTTCCCATCTTATAAAACTAGGCCAAAAAATAGCTATCTGCATCTACAAATGTTAAAACTAACCATGTAGTCAGATCTGAATGCATTATTGTATACTGCATATCCTTGTTATTTTAGATTGACAGTAATATTGCTGGAATTTCAAGTAATGTCTTTAGTACTATATATTTAGCTAGGTGTGCAAAGCAGCATGTGCAACTATAAAAATACATTTCAGCCAGCTAAATAGTATATACCATTAAATTTATATATATATATATATTTTTTTTTTCTTCATCTAAATATAACTTGCAATTTTGAAGACCTAATATGAGATAAAATCTAAAAACACAAACGCCAAAGGGAGTGTATGAGGCTAGTATTGAGTGGTCTGGTGTATGAGGTACAAATTGAGATAGCCTGGTGTAAATAGTGTGTAAAGAACTGCCTGGTGTAAATGGTGTGTATAGAGCTGCATGGTGTAAATGGTATGTATAGAGCTGCCTGGTGTAAATGGTGTGTATAGAGCTGTCTGGTGTATGAGGTATGTATAGAGCTGTCTGATGTATGAGGTATGTATAGAGCTGTCTGGTGTAAATGGTGTGTATAGAGCTGCCTGGTTTAAATGATGTGTATAGAGCTGTCTGGTGTAAATGGGGTGTATAGAGCTGCCTGGTGTAAATGGTGTGTATAGAGCTGTCTTGTGTATGAGGTATGTATAGAGCTGTCTGGTTTAAATGGTGTGTATAGAGCTGCCTGGTGTAAATGGCATGAATAGAGCTGTCTGGTGTAAATGGTGTGTATAGAGCTGTCTGGTGTAAATGGTGTGTATAGAGCTGCCTGGTTTAAATGATGTGTATAGAGCTGTCTGGTGTAAATGGTGTGTATAGAGCTGCCTGGTGTAAATGGTGTGTATAGAGCTGTCTGGTGTATGAGGTATGTATAGAGCTGTCTGGTTTTAATGGTGTGTATAGAGCTGTCTAGTATAAATGGTGTGTATAGAGCTGTCTGGTATAAATGGTGTGTATAGAGCTGTCTGGTGTAAATGGTGTGTATAGAGCTGTCTGGTGTAAATGGTGTGTATAGAGCTGTCTGGTGTAAATGGTGTGTACAGAGCTGTCTGGTGTAAATGGTGTGTAAAGAGCTGCCTGATGTAAATGGCATGAATAGAGCTGTCTGGTGTAAATGGTGTGTATAGAGCTGTCTGGTGTAAATGGTGTGTATGGAGCTACCTGGTGTAAATGGTGTGTATAGAGCTGTCTGGTGTAAATGGTGTGTATAGAGCTGTCTGGTGTAAATGGGGTGTATGGAGCTGTCTGGTGTATGAGGTGTGTATAGAGCTGTCTGGTGTAAATTGTGTGTGTATGAAGCTTTCTGGTGTAAATGGTGTGTATAGAGCTGTCTGGTGTAAATGGTGTGTATAGAGCTGTCTGGTGTAAATGGTGTGTATAGAGCTGTCTGGTGTAAATGGTGTGTATGGTGCTATCAGGTGTATGAGGTGTGTATAGAGCTGTCTGGTGTAAATGGTGTGTATGGTGCTATCAGGTGTATGAGGTGTGTATAGAGCTGTCTGGTGTATGAGGTGTGTATAGAGCTGTCTGGTGTAAATGGTGTGTATGGTGCTATCAGGTGTATGAGGTGTGTATAGAGCTGTCTGGTGTATGAGGTGTGTATGGAGACAGCCTGGTGTAAATTGTGTGTGTTGAACAGCCTGCTGTATGAGGTTTGTACTGAACAGTCTGGGGTATGACGTGTGTATAGAGCAGCATAGGTGGCTTCACACTGAACCGTTGTGCTTTACCTGCAGTGCAGTGTATTCATGGTATTGGTGCTCTTTAATAAAAAGCACCAAAAACCACAGGACACAATGGAAGTCTATGGCAAAGCGCAGCTAACCAGCACCAAATACGCAGGTACACTGTGCTACACCCATTGTTGCAGCCAAACGCAGTGGGGCAATGTGAAGCTGCCCTGGAGTGTTTGAGGTGTGTGTATAGAGTTGCCCATCATATGAAGTCTGTATTGGGCAGTCAGGTGTATGAGGTGTGTATACAGTTGCTGTAAGTCAGATATGAACATGGACAGTAGGCCTCATTCCTGTGAGCACCAAGCATCAGGGTAACATTGTTCTATTACTGTATGTGACTGAACACCTACACCAGCAACTCTCTGTAAAAGGCCTTGTTACTTGTTATAGTCATAGTCTCATAAGAAAAACAGTGTTTGATCCCAAACATGCCATGACTGTTTGCCTATAAGCTCTAAGACTTCTTTAACGCTTTCCTGAGGTCACTATAGAAATTTACAAGGGAACCTGCCATAGCAAAATCAACAGTGCTCTGTGGAATCATCCCCCTCAGATCCGTCTGTATGTAACCCGTCAGAAAGCTGTGCTCCGGGCAGCTCTGTAGAGGCACACAAAACCAGCCACAAGGGTGATTGAAGCCACGGACACAATGTGGATGGCCATTTTCATGTTCAATGCTGACACCTGTGTGTGTGAAGGAGGAAACAAAAACAATGGATGAGACTACAAATCATTACATTTTCATAACCCTGTTTTCACAGACGTATTATCTGTGAAGAAAAGTATGTTTGTGTCTTCTTATCATATATGAAGTCAGTCTTCACCAAGGTGCCCCTAAACTTTAATCAAACCGGCACCCACCAAAATGTGCTGAATTCAAAAACTCAATATGAATTTGTCTCCATGCTAAACTTCCCCCTGTTGTTCCCTCAGCTGGAGTAGTACACAAGACTGATATGAAATTGGAATAAGTCAAAGTTCAACAAAGTAATCAACAAGCACAGGGCTAACATTTCTGTAAGGGAATGTAAGGCATGCAGAAGACACCAGAGTCACCTTTATAAAATCCCCTTTCCATCTTTGTCCTACTGAAAATAATGGGTTATTCTAGTTTTAAAATGGCAAACATGATACGCAAACACCTGGCAAGAAGTCTACATCTATCTTTGCAGATTCTTTCTTCATCATTGTAATAATGTGAAGAAAATCTGTGGTAATAAAGCTTTGAGCTGCAGCAAAACAATACTGAAATCAATACTTCCTCCAAAAAAAGCAAAACACTGAATGAGCATTTTTTCATAAGCTACTTGATAATTATTAGCTCTTCATAGCTGCCAAAATATTCCCATGAGCAGACATTGGTTGAATACTGCTCATCAAGTGAGCACCAAGCCCGCTCAGGGTCTCCTATTCATCAATACTGGAAAGTAGCTCTAAATCAGTGCCCTTCAGCAGACCAATAGCTCCATAGGGGCCACAGATTAGTAGGAAAGCGTTTTATATGGCAACTACTGTGTATTTTCAGTGATCAGACATTTAAAATTATTAATATTATTAAGTTGTTGTTCGGCTAGAGCTGCACAGATGATTTTTAGTAGCTCAGTCACACTAGTAAGATGGCCAGCAATTATTCTCTAAGGCTAGGTTCACACCTGGGTGGGTAGTGCCGCTGCTGGACCCACACAAATACCTGCAGCCGCAACTACACACACAGAGAAATGCGGGACCTGCAGGCAGTTGCCATTAATCCTAATGGCACGTCACCGCTACTGGAAATCATACTCATACTGGGAACCTTGGTTTCTGTGAGGGCTGCGATTTCAAAAATAGTGCAGGGACTTCTTTCCTACGTGTCGCAGGGCATGGCAGCCATTTCAAATGAATGGGCTCTCATACCCACACAAACCGCGGCCCGTACAGCCGCACAGGTGTGAACCTAGCCCAATAGTAGCAACTGATCATTTATAACATCAAAATATCACCAGTAAAAGCTAATTGATACTTTTCAAGTTCTTTGTTTTTCATCCAGTATACAGTCTAAACAAGAGCCTCACTACATCTTATCTTTTTGAAAATGAACATGAAATGCAAATTGTAAAATGTTACTGAAGGTAACCCAAAGCTGTGGGGTGCAAGCCATATCATTTCGTACGATGTAAAAAAACATAGATGGTCAAAGGTCAGTTTAACATGAGTGAAAGTCTCCCTGGCTGCATAACTCAATTTCTGGAACTTCAAAGGGAATGTAGGGAATAAAAAAATGAAAAACAAAGGAGTAAAACTAAAGGGGCTCTAAATCCTAAAGTTAAGGGCAGTTACTGTATATCTGTGATGGTCAGTTGTCAACAACATTTGGTCATACAGTGTACAATAATAATAAAATGTAAAAAAGTACCGCATGTTAAAAGTCCATTTTCGTAGTTGGTGGTGTAGGAGAAGTCAATGAACTCTCTTGGGGAAATAATGTTCAGGAGTTGCCCAGCAGTTGTGTATCGCATCACGCAGCAACTCTGCCAATCAAGGCAAAATAATGGTCAGAGATTGGTGAATGGTACCTTATAACTTCCCCAATCATTGGCCCAGATTCTCTTTTTCCCTTTAGCTGTCGTTCTGTAGCCATAGATATGCTCAATACTTGTCCCTATGGTTACTGAAAAATAACTGATAAAGAGAAGAGGCAGATTTTCACCATAGATAAGATAAGCAGTAAGAAAACAGCAGGAGCTGCTTAAGCTGGACACAGACAATAAATAATGGTCCTTGATGCAGAAAATATTGGTTGGGAGCAGTCACCATATGTATGTCTACCTTTAGTCCTTACCATATACCCCAGCTAGAGATCTCAAAGGGATGTTCTTGCATAAAGTCTCCCAGTTGATAATGACGTTCTCCTAAATAATCTGGAGTAAGTGCTGTGTGGGTACATTCCATACATACATTACCTTCATGCACAGTTTTAATAATCTTTGATGTCTATGAGCAGGAGATGACAAAATGGCCCCTCTTTCGCTTAAAGTGACATTATAGTCTATATTTTTTTCATAAAACAGATACAAATAACATTACTTTCATGTATTGCTTTTTTCCAATAAATGTACTAATTTGAATTTACTTTGCAAGTTTATTTACTTCCCTGGCCATGCTGACACATTTCCAGTTGTATGGCTGCTCACTGTGCTCAGGACCTATGGAGTCCTGTATGAGTCTTTTTCTTTTTAGTTTGGATAGAGTAGGGAAGGATTAAAACCCTTGCCAGGTTATTCTTTGTCATCTGTGTATAATTGGGTTTAGTTCCCTTCATTTTCTGTCTCAGAGATGTAATAGGAAGTTATAAGGAAATCCCCCAAAGTGAGGCAAATTACTCTTTTAGAGAAATGTATCTGATCAGGTGTCCGCATTGGACAGTTTCTTTATATCTAGAGTTGAGCGAACACCTGGAAGTTCGGGTTCTGCTGGTCCGTCCGAACCTCGGGACAAAGTCCGGGTCCGGGTCCGGACGGAACCCGAACGATCGCACGGACATGGGCTTGAAGGTCCACAAGCGAGTTGAGATCTATATTTCTTTGACAGGTTACGCCTGTGGACTAGTCTATGTAAAGAGATTTTCTCATTAAACGGAGTGAAACCCCCTAAAGGAATATTGAAGGATAATGTAGAGACTCTGTCTTTTACTTCCCTTGATTTGGGTTAATATGTGTCTACTGTTTCTTATTGGACCGTTCCCAAAATTAGGAAGGGATGAGATAGGTTTGATTTTTCTTTTTCTGAGTATGTCCTGAGGTATCCAGGACTCGTGTCACTCGTCGGTATGTTGACCTTTACACAGTCGTACCGGTCCCTTCATTTATTTGAACGTTTCATTTAAGTTTAAT
>BLSH010076094.1:629665-646245 GCA_018402905.1 Glandirana rugosa | reverse complement strand
TCTCTAATTTCTGCTATCTGTCCTCAGAGCAACAGCACAGACAGCAGTAGTAAAGTAATCTATCTCAGGATGCAGGATCAGGTCTTAAAATGGCTAAAATCTGTCCCTCACGCCGTCAGCTACCTTTCCCTATACTAACCCAAGGAGCATGTGACTGCAGCACTGTGACTCCAGCTTATAAAGAGGCTGGGTCACATGATGCACCGGCCAATCACAGCCATGCCATTAGTAGGCATGGCTGTGATGGCTTCTAAGGGCAAACCAGTGAAACACTTGTTGATTGGCTGCCCTGCAGCTTCTCAACACGTGGAGTAAAATAGCAGAACCCCGGACCGAACCCGAACGATTTTTGAAATGTCCGGGTCCGGGTCCGTGCCACGGACACCCTAAAGTTCGGTACGGACCCGAACGTTACAGTCCGGGTTCGCTCAACACTATTTATATCTATTATTCTGGGGACAACTTTAAACTTTTATATTTCCCCTCCATTTCTCTGTGGCAATGGAGGGACAAAGGAGTGAATCTCCCCAGTGGGACAAACAGACAACTATCAAAGCTTAAAGCCCCATACACACTATATATTCTGCAGATTTTTGTCTTCAGATTTACCAAAAACACGTAGTGCAAGGGCCTGTCTGATTGCATACAAATTGAAACTCTTAAGGTTTGACCTCATATTATATGGTTTTGGTAAATCTGCAGACAAAAGTCTGCAGAAAATCTAATAGTGTGTATTGGGTCACAAAGAGGAGTTTGAGGTTTAAAAAAAACAAACATAATACTCACCTAGGTGGATGCAGCATATGGTCAGGATCTTTTCAGAGCCGGTACCGGCTCGGTGACGTTAGCTGACAGCGGGCTTTAGTCCACTGTCAGCTGAAATCGTATCGCATGAGTTCAGAAAAAAAACTGCACTTTTGTGATCCATAGGACAGTTATGGCCAAAAGAGCTTTGACCATACTTCTCCTTTATCAAAGGGTCTAAACCCTCCTCCATTTTATCCAAAACTAAAAAAAAGCCCAGAGATACACTTTAAAATTGATCTCTACTGTGCACTGCATTACCATTACTGCTTCATAAAAAGTGGGCAGGGTGTTATTTGTTTTAACTAGCAATGTATTTTTGGATTTTCTAATCTTTGGCTGATTCCTGCTGATGCTGTCCTTGGAAAACTATTGAGAGCTTTTTTGGATGATCAAGAATGACTAAATCTGTTTTGAAATGAAAAAAAGAATCCAACCTAAAAACACTGACCTGTTCTAGATCCTTGATTATTTCCATTGTAGTCATTAAGCTGTCCCACTGCAGCCTGTATGGTCCGGGTCGGATATAGTCAACAATTTTGTTTGTAACATCTTTTACAACACCTTCAACCTTGTAGCTTTAGAAAACAAAAGAGGAAAAAACTGTCACAAAATCCAAGAAGGCATGAAAAACATGGTATTTTACACATTGGAAAAGGTAAAGCCAAATATATATAATGGAATTTTGCTGATCCGGAATCAAAGAACAAGGAGAGTGTAGGATTATTAAATATATATTGAATTATCATACATGGAAAATACAAAAATAAGTGCACTTCTTTTCCTCCTGTTAGTCAGCTTTGTTGGTGCTTAATTAATTTGCCAAGGAACTCCCAGGCCAAGTAACTCATAATTAATACAGCTGGCCACACTGATCAAAATTTGACTAGTTCAGCAGGGACCAGCCGAATTTCGATCAGTGTGTGCCTGTCCCTGCAAAACAGAAGTCAATTGTTTGGTTGACTTCTTTTGAAGAGGCATATTGGAAAACGTTCCCCGATTGGCAGCTGCAACCAACTGGTTAACCAAAATCGGCTACAGCCACTGATCAGTGTATTCTGACAACAGCGGGTACAGCTGTCAGAATATATTGTCCCAGAGGGGGGATTCCTCTATCCATCTCATTGGTGTGCATGGAGGAATATGGCTGAACAAAAAAAAAAACAAAGTGCATGATCAGACTTAGGGGTCTATTTATAAATGTTTGCACCCAAAATTCACACACTTCTACCTAGATTCCATTGGAAGTTGGGTGAATCCTGAGTATTATCAGAAATGTATAGAGGAGCAGTCTTCAGGGGCAGACATCACCTAAATGTACTATGGAGTGGCATTTGAAACAGGATGAGGGAAAGATGATATCCAACCCAGATGAGTGATATATATATATATATATATGTATATATATATATATATATATACAGTATCTCACAAAAGTGAGTACAACCCTCGCATTTTTGTAGATATTTTATTATACCATCTCATGTGACAACACGAGAAATGACACTTTGCTATAATGTAAAGTAGTGAGTGTACAGCTTGTATAAGAGTGTACATGTGCTGTACCCTCAAAATAACACACAGCCATTAATGGATAAACCACTGGCAACAAAAGTGAGTACACCCCTAAATGAAAATGTCCAAATTGGGCCCAATTAGCCATTTTCCCTTCCTGGTTTCATGTGATTCGTTGGTGTAACAAGGTCTCAGGTGTGAATGGAGAGCAGGTGTGTTAAATTTGGTGTTATCACTCTCACTCTCTCATACTGCTCACTAGAAGTTCAACATGGCACTTCATGGCAAAGAACTCTCTGAGGGTCTGAAAAAAAGAATTGTTGCTCTACATAAAGATGGCCTAGGCTATAAGAAGATTGCCAAGACCCTGAAACTGAGCTGCAGCACGGTGACCAAGACCATACAGAGGTTTAACAGGACAGGTTCCACTCAGAACAGGACTCGCCATGGTCGACCAAAGAAGTTGAGTGCACGTGCTTAGCGTCATATCCAGAGTTTGTCTTTGGGAAATAAACATATGAGTGCTGCCAGCATTGCTGCAGAGGTTGAAGGGGTGGGGGGTCAGCCTGTCAGTGCTCAGACCATACGCTACACACTGCATCAAATTGGTCTGCATGGCTGTCGCCCCAGAAAGAAGCCTCTTCTAAAGATTATGCACAAGAAAGTCTGCAAACAGTTTGCTGAAGAAAAGCAGACTAAAGACATGGATTACTGGTGAGTCTGATGAGACCAAGATAAATTTATTTGGTTCAAATGGTGTCAAGCTTGTGTGGCGGTAACCAGGTGAGGAGTACAAAGACAAGTCTACAGTCAAGCATGGTGGTGGGAGTGTCATGGTCTGGGGCTGTATGAGTGCTGCGGCACTGGTGAGCTACAGTTCGTTGAGGGAACCATGAATGCCAACATGTACTATGACATACTGAAGCAGAGCATGATCCCCTCACTTCAGAGACCGGGCTGCAGGGCAGTATTCCAACATGATAATGACCCCAAACACACCTCCAAGGCGACCACTGCCTTGCTAAGGAAGCTGAGGGTAAAGATGGTGGACTGGCCAAGCATGTCTCTGGACCTAAACCCTTTGAGCATCTGTGGGAAATCCTCAAACAGAAGGTGGAGGAGTGCAAGGTTTCTAACATCCACCAGCTCCATGATTTCATGTGACAACATTGAAGAAATGACACTTTGCTACAATGTAAAGTAGTGAGTGTACAACTTGTATAACAGTGTGAATTTGCTGCCCCCTCAAAATAACTCAACACACAGCCAATAATGTCTAAACTGCTGGCAACAAAAGTGAGTACACCCCTAAGTGAAAATGTTCAAATTAATGTCAATATTTTGTGTGGCCACCATTATTTTGCAGCACTACCTTAACCCTCTTGGGCATAAAGTTCACAGGTTGCTACAGGAGTCCTCTTCCACTCCTCCATGAAGACATCATGGAGCTGGTGGATGTTAGAAACCTTGCACTCCTCCACCATCTGTTTGAGGATGCCCCACAGATGCTCAATAGGGTTTAGATCTGGAGACATGCTTGGCCAGTCCATCATCTTTACCCTGAGCTTCTTTAGCAAGGCAGTGGTTGTCTTTGAGGTGTGTTTGGGGTCATTATCATGTTGGAATACTTCCCTGTGGCCCAGTCTCCGAAGGGAGGGGATCATGCTCTGCTTCAGTATGTCACAGTACATGTTGGCATTCATGGTTCCCTCAATGAACTGTAGTTCCCCAGTGCAGCAGCACTCATGCAGCCCCAGACCATGACACTCCCACCACCATGCTTGACTGTAGGCAAGACACGCTTGTCTTCGTACTCCTCACCTAGTTGCCGCCACACATGCTTGACACCATCCGAACCAAATAAGTTTATCTTGGTCTCATCAGACCATAATCCATCTCCTTAGTCTGCTTATTTTCAGCAAACTGTTTGTGGGTTTTCTTGTGCATCACCTTTAGAAGAGGCTTCCTTCTGGGACGACAGCCATGCAGACCAATTTGATGCAGTGTGCGGTGTATGGTCTGAGCACTGACAGGCTGACCCCCCCCCCACCCCTTCAACCTCTGCAGCAATGCTGGCAGCACTCATATGTCTATTTCCCAAAGACAAACTCTGGATATGACGCTGAGCATGTGCACTCAGCTTCTTTGGTTAACAATGGCGAGGCCTGTTCTGAATGGACTGTCCTTTTAAACTGCTGTATGGTCTTGGCCACCATGCTGCAGCTGAGTTTCAGGGTCTTGGCAATCTTCTTATAGCCTAGGCCATCTTTATGTAGAGCAATAATTATTTTTTTCAGATCCTCAGAGAGTTCTTTGCCATGAGGTGCCATGCTGAACTTCCAGTGACCAGTATGAGAGAGTGAGAGCTATAGCACCAAATTGAACACACCTGCTCCCCATTCACACCTGAGACCTTGAAACACTAATGAGCCAAATGACACCGGGGAAGGAATATGGTTAATTAGTCCCAATTTGGACATTTTCACTTAGGGTGTACTCACTTTTGTTGCCAGCAGTTTAGACATTAATGGCTGTGTGTTGAGTTATTTTGAGGGGACAGCAAATTTACACTGTTATACAAGCTGTACACTCACTACTTTACATTGTAGCAAAGTGTCATTTCTTCAGTGTTGTCACATGAAAAGATAGATAAAATATTTACAAAATGTGAGGGGTGTACTCACTTTTGTGAGATACTATATATATATATATATATACAGTATAGTGTCTTTCCATAATTAGAGGCAAAGGCAGAGAAATTTGATTATGACTTTGAAGACTGTCTTCCAGTGGGAATTTAAAGCAGTTGTTCAGTCATCTGTTCAAAAATTAAAAGATTAAAAGTCAGCAGCTACAAAAATTGTAGCTGCTGACTTTTAATAATAGGACACTCACCTGTCCCAGGATCCAGCACTGTCCCTCACCCAGCTGGTTTCCTCACCAGGGATGCGCCCCTGGCGCCGGCATACTAACTGTGGGCAGCTGACTGTGACTGCTTGCAGCCTCACAGCCGACTGCTTACTGTGCATTGTGACCTGTCTCAGAAGGCTGTGGGGGGTGAAGTGGGGGGGGGGATGGGCGAACTTTCTCTCGGGTCACCGCGATGATCCGACCAGATGTGGGTACCCGTCAAAGCGAAAAAATAATTTCCTAAATGCTAAGGAGGAGGGAGGAGGAGGAAGAGTGGAATTTCCTCTTTTGGATGAAGTATCGCTTTAAGATACTGAATCACTTTGAAATGACTGTATTCACATCTTAAAGGGATTGTCAAGTCAGAAGGTTTTTTTATCTTGATGCATTCTATGCATTAAAATAAAAAGTCTTCTGTGTGCAGTAGCCCCCCTAATACTTACCTGAGCCCCCTCTCAATCCAGCAATGTCCACAAATACCTCGGCCGTCCAGGACTCTCCCTCCTGATTGCTGAGACACAGCAGCGGCCCCACTGCCAATGAGGAGAGAGAGGGGATGGGGCCAAACCACGGTTCTGTGTCTGAATAGACACACAAAGCTGCGAACCGGCTCGGGTGCCCCCATAGCAAGCTGCTTGCTGTGGGGGCACTCAACAGCAAGGAGAGGCCAGGAGCTCCAGCCAGGACCCGAGAAGAGGAGGATCTGGGCTGCTCTGTGCTAAACCAACTGCACAGAGAAGGTAAGTATAACATGGTTGTTATTTTAATAGAAAAAAGGAGACTTTATAATCATTTTAAGCTGGCAATGGATGAGTAGAATTATGAAAGAAAATACTTAGGAATAAACTGCTCTAAGAAAGTTTATTCATTTTTCTAAGCATTAGTGGGTCAAATCGTTGTTCATTTTCAACCACAGGGATGAGAAAATTTGAAAGAGCAGGATGGAAATTTATTCTCAACTGAACCAATCTTTAAAGCCTCGTACACACAATCCGATTTTTGGACGACCGAGCGTCTGATTTTTGTCAGAAGCGCATGCCCATGATTTTGTAGAGCATACTGACTATCGGAAATTTTCTGTCTCACAAAGGCAAACGTAGTGACATACTAGGAGAGTACAAAGAGGAAGTTCATTTTTGGTGCGTCACCCTTTTGGCAGCTGCCGCTAATTTCGCTATTAAAAAAAAATTTAAAAGATGATAATGTGCGCTGCATTTCGTAATTTCAATTGTCGCTTCATGAATGTTAATTGTGAATTACGATCGCCAGTTTACACAACCGAACACTTCCGGGTCATTCATTGATTCCGAACATGCGTGTTCGATTTTTTGTGTGTTGATATCTGTACACACTGAAAAATCGGATGTGGCGTTGTTGTAGGACAAAACATGCAGGTTTTGTCTGACGAAATATGTAAATCGGATGTCAAAAGGAGCATACTAACGGTAAAGCTGGGTACACACGATCAAATTATTGGACAAATTTTCATCCGTTTTTTGTTGGATGCTAGTCTCATATCGAATCTGAAGAGGTTACTAAACATCCGAAAATTCTCGTATGACAAAATGCAACATCAGAAGTGACGCAATGTGTTGAATAGTTTTGTATGTGTTCTTTTTTGTTTCTGAGCATGCGTAAGTCTTGCTCTAGCATTTTTTTTCGGACAAAGACTGAACTAATTAAACGAAAATCGAAACGTTGTATTCAAAAACGACAAAAATTTTCGAGCCTGCACATCAGTTTTTGTCATCCAAAAATCCGGAATCGGCTGTGGAAAGCGCCATACTAACGATCAGAAAATCGGAAGATCATTCGTCGGATGAAATTTTTTTTCAGATTTTTTGATCGTGTGTATGGGCCTTACGACTTTAAGACGACAAACTGTCGTACCGAAATTCACCTTGTGTGTATGGGCCTTTACAGCGTAAGTGGTTTTCATTCGGTAAAGCACTTTTATACCAAAATTTAGACCCCATACACACAATACAACTTTTATTGCCTAATTTCCTTCAGATTTACCAAAACCATGTAGTGTAAGGGCCTGCCTGATTGCATACAAATTGAACTTACTGATCCTAAAGTTTAATCTCATAGTACAGGGCTCAAAATTTCAAGTCCTAAGCTACTAGCCAGACCTTAAGGGTTACTCGCCACCAGTTGCTCCACCCAACCCCTAACATCTGCTGCCCCTAATCTCATCCCTATAAACGCCCTCATAAATTCTCATGAAATGACACTTAAATGTTTTATGCAGAATTAAGTTACACAAATGAATATTAACAACAACTTTCTCAGTGCCCATTAGTGCAGCCTCACCTGTGCTCATCAATGCAGCCTCACCTGTGCCCACCATTGCAGCCTCACCTGTGCTCATCAATGCAGCCACACCTGTGCCCACCATTGTAGCCTCACCTTTGCCCACCATTGTAGCCTCACCTGTGCCCACCATTGTAGTCTCACCAGTGCAGCCTCACCTGTGCCCATGATTGCAGCTTCCCCTGTGACTATTATGTTAGGTCCCCCCCCCCCCCCCCCAGTACCTGGTCTGGGCAGCTTCTTCTTCCTAGGTCCCCCGGGTGCAGAGCTTGTCGGTTCCTCTGAAGCTGGGCTGCCTGGGGGCGAGGTGAGTGGGCAGGGACTCCCAATCCTATGCAACAATACACTTATCCCCTGCTGTGCAGCTGTGTACTTTTGGCTTTGGCGGATTAATCCGCATCACGCGCTACACAGTTGAAAGCCGGCCTGTGCTATATCGGTACACTGGCTGGCCGGGGCGCAATGTGGATTAATCCGCCAAAGTCAAAAGTGGTAAAATAGTCCACTGACTGTCACCTGTCACAAGGCACCCGCTGAACACAGAGGAGGCCCCGCATTTTTTTTTCTTATATACACAGCTGCACAGTGGGGAATTAGTGTATTGTTGCACAAGATTGGGATTCCCTGCCCACTCACCTCGCCCGCAGATCATCGCCAAAATGCGAGTAGGCGAGTGCAAGATTTGAGTGCTGTCATAGTATATGGTTTTGGTAAATCTGGAGGAAAAAATCTACAAAAAATTATATAGTGTGTATCCAGCTTTAGAGCGACCATTTATACATTTTTTGTGGTGGAGATTCATCACGTCTTTTAAAGTGGTTGTATTCCCATCTTTTTGGTATCACACAATATTGACACATAGTGGAAGGCAGAAGTAACTGAGTGTTAATTAATTGACAACTGTCACAGAGGCTGTGTGGATTAGCAAATAGCACTGCATAATTTAAATCTTGTATAGATGTACCTGATGATATATTTTGGGGGTTTTGTGTTATGTAGCAGCTAAATTGGGACATATAAGTACACAAAGCGCCAAGTAGACACATACAATCCTTGGAATTGCACTTAGCATTTAATTATGACACTAACTTCAAATTTAATAAACTATTACACTCACTGCAATGTCGATTATTTTTTAAAGAATCCACATATAAAGTCATCATCCTATATCCCTGTATCAGCTATTTATCCTGTGCATTTTACTGAAAATAACAACGGTTTATGGGTTTTTATTCACTGGGTTCTTACTTTGAATGACTCACATTTGTGGCATGTTTACATTAAGGCCACGTTCACACGGGCATTTAGCCACACTGAAAATTCCCAGGGAAAGAATCTACTGATTCCTGCAGCAGGGACTGACACTTTGTGCGTGTCCCCAAGTAATCGATGGCTGTGCAAACAGTCACGAATAGCTTCACCCACCTACAGTCTGTCATAACCATGTACGGCTTGGCAGCTACAGCTATACACACACAGCTGTCAATCCCAGCCGCAAGAGTCAGTCGATATCTTGCTGCTGCTGCGGTTCACAATACGGCTAAACACCCATGGGAATGTAGCCTTATTGAATAGGAAGGGGAGACATAGGGTAATAGATATAAATAAATTGGCACATATTTTGATAAAACTGAAAAAAATGTGGCCATTTGAATAGTTATGTATGTTAACAAAACCTAGTTGATGTGCCCTTTCAAAACACATGGCACTGCAGCGTATGCAGTTTTGCATACTGTGGTGCACTACATTAGTAGCCCATTCATAATGAATGACTTGCAGGACAGCACACAGCAGAAGACACAGTGCGTTATTCTGTACTAGAGGTGTGCTGGATATAGGGCTGCTGATAGAAATCTTGGGGCCCTGTAAACCCTACCTGACAGGGCCCCCCTCCTCCGAAAATATCAAATGGTATTTTTCCTAAGATGCAAAGCCCGTGATGCTATGCTTTGCAGCCATGGCAAAACAGAAATTATACTGCCATGGAACAAGACCCATTCAAGTGAATAATGGCACAAAGGCAATATCTGCACCCCACACCAATCGCTCACTGTGTTCATTCAGGGCGGTGTGTTCATTCAGGATGGTGAGAAAACCCCTCCCCCACTCACCATCCTGAAATAACCCACCTGTGCGTCCTCGGCAGGGAGGGAAAATGTTAGCATCACAGGGGAAAGGGGCACACAGGGGTCCACAGACAGCAAGGGGTAGGGGGTGCAGAAAATAGAACTGATCCCTCTGCAGTGCAGCTGGAGAAAAAGAAGACAAGTAGAAGCCAGCAACACTGCACAAGAGTCACAAGTGTCAGCAATATGGCAGTACTGCTGGCCCTCCTGCTCGGCAGGTGCCTGCGCCCCCCTTTAGAACTGATGGGGCCCAGGACCAGTACACGAGGGCTGGCTGTACTGTCTTATCAGTAAGAAAAAAAATGGCCAGATTGCTGCCTCAACTTAAAACATTCCCCCATCCCTATCAAACATGCAACAAAACAAAACAATTTTTGCCCACGGGACTTCAAATGAGGTATGTATAAGGTATACACAAAAAAAGGAGAGTAGTAAAGTTAATTGATTTATTGAAGAGTAAAAGCATCATGACAAGGTTGAACACAGGCATATTAAAATACCCCTAAAAATCAACATGGTACAAAAATATAGTCATCATAGACATGTATGTACATGGTACAGTAAATTGATGATAAAGTGTATACAGTTGCATCTTAATACTTGGCGCGTCTCGAAAGCTCGGCTCGCTTCCTCAGAAGTAGATGCAGAGTATCTATAAAGTAAATTTAAATTAAGTATAACACATATTATATGTACTTAAGCGAGCCGAGCTTGCGAAACACGGCAAGTATTCAGATGCAACTGTATACACTTTATCATCAATTTACTGTACCATGTACATACATGTCTATGATGACTATATTTTTGTACCATGTTGATTTTTAGGGGTATTTTAATATGCCTGTGTTCAACCTTGTCATGATGCTTTTACTCTTCAATAAATCAATTAACTTTACTACTCTCCTTTTCTGTGTATACTTTATACATACCTCATTTAAAGTCCCGTGGGCAAAAATTGTTTTGTTTTGTTACTGCCTTATCAGCAGCCCTGGCTGGGTGCCATAGAAAATAAGCATTAGAGTAACACACATTTACTATGTGTTACCACACTCTAGGGATGTGAATGGGCCACTAAACTGTAGGGCTAATTTAAAGGTTTAAAGGTCTGGTTTACCTATGCAGAATATAAGTAACATTAATCACTTATAAAACAAATGCAATTATGACCAACATTTATCTTTGTTAGATACTCACAGGCATCCTCCAAATTCTTCAGATGGTTTTCGCCACACTGTTACATCACTCTGTAAAGTAGAGAAGTAAAGCTCAGCAATACTGGTTCAAGTATCAGATGACTGATATAGTAGAAAATATAACATAACTACTATAGATATCCTATCACAAAGATTACCAACAATAGGCTATATATTATTACAACAAGTGAAATACACATTAGTAAAAGTGAACAAATGGCTTAAACGGCTTTAAAATAATAAGATTGATTTAAAGTGTATTTTACAGAAGACTGATGGCCATGTAGTAAAAAAAATGCTTTTGCCCCCCTACTCCACCTGCTCTTAAAGGTTCTGAAACTCACCCGGGTCCCCTGATGGCCAACATCCAAGTCATCCAGTCTTCGCTGCATCCACATCCCATTCTGATGCTGGTTTTGCATTGATTACTGTACTGGCGTGATGACATCGACAGGAGAGGTGGCAACAGTCCAAGCAGACCAGTCATTACAACTGGAACTGGCATAGAGGAAGATCAAGAGATCAAAGAACTATGGATTGGATTCATTTAAAGGATAAGTTTACATTTGGGAACATTTTACACGTTCCACTTGATTTTAGTGTGGAACACGTAATATGTATTCGCCAGCTGCTTCCTTCCCCATGGCAGCAGTATAGGGAGAAGTTCCCCGTACTAACTGCCAGTTTTTGAAAGCAGCATGGCCATGTAGTGCTCCGCCCACGTGGCCCGCGGAATTCATACACAGGACTCTGTGTATGAATGCACTACAAGTCCTGAAGCCTTAGCGGCTGTCAGCTTGTAGTTCTCAATGAACTATCACAGAGCTGTGGTAGTTCATTGATTCTTCCTGTCAGCAAGAAGCAGCTTACACCTATGGGATATACGGGCAAGCAGATACACTGACAGTGTGCAGGAGACCTACTTGGCATCAGCGATCATCTGATCTCTAGTGCAATGCTTTACAGGCTCCTACTACAAAAATAAAAAATGCACATTTTTTTACCTGCAATGTGTATTTATTATTTTTTGTACAAAGGAGAGCTTATCCTTTAAGTTTTAGTGGGTATCTTTAAAAAATATAAATAGATTGCTTTAAGTGTTACTAAACCCACAACAGTAAAATAAGTATGTATATGCAGTAAAGCGTGCTTGTTATACTCACTGTGGAATCTAAGAGGTTAATCCTCCGCATTGTGTAAAAAGGCTGTTTGATCCCGTCTTCTCTGAGCCTCCCCTTCCTCCACTGTGCCAATGTGATCGGCACAGGGCCAATCAGCACTGTCCAGACAGAGGGTCAGGGGTCATGCGGCCTCATAGGTCAGATGAGAATGAAAACTCCTTCTACAAGCTTTAACCAGTGTTCAGCTGTACACTGATAGAAGTCACAAGCCTGCTCTAACTACTGATGAGAAAAAGTATTTAGCAGTTTAGATATACTTAAATAATCGCATATCCATGTTCTCTGTACTGTGGGAGACCAGATACAGTCAGGTCCATAAATATTGGGACATTGACACAATTCTAATCTTTTTGGCTCTATACACCACCACAATGGATTTGAAATGAAACGAACAAGATGTGCTTTAACTGCAGGCTTTCATCTTTAATTTGAGGGTATTTACATCCAAATCAGGTGAACGGTGTAGGAATTACAACAGTTTGTTTATGTGCCTCCCACTTTTTAAGGGACCAAAAGTAATGGGACAATTGGCTGCTCAGCTGTTCCATGGCCAGGTGTGTGTTATTCCCTCATTATTCCATTTACAAGGAGCAGAGAAAAGGTCCAGAGTTCATTTCAAGTGTGCTATTTGCATTCGGAATCTGCTGCTGTCAACTCTCAATATGAGATCCAAAGAGCTGTCACTATCAGTGAAGCAAGCCATCATTAGGCTGAAAAAACAAAACAAACCCATCAGAGAGATAGCAAAAACATTAGGTGTGGCCAAATCAACTGTTTGGAACATCCTTAAAAAGAAAGAACGCACAGGTGAGCTCAACAACACCAAAAGACCCAGAAGACCATGGAAAACAACTGTGGTGGATGACCGAAGAATTCTTTCCCTGGTGAAGAAAACACCCTTCACAACAGTTGGCCAGATCAAGAACACTCTCCAGGAGGTTGGTGTATGTGTGTCAAAGTCAACAATCAAGAGAATACTTCACCAGAGTGAATACAGAGGGTTCACCACAAGATGTAAGCCATTGGTGAGCCTCAAAAACAGGAAGGCCAGATTAGAGTTTGCCAAACAACATCTAAAAAAGCCTTCCAACATCTAAAAAAGCCTTCACAGTTCTGGAACAACATCCTATGGACAGATGAGACCAAGATCAACTTGTACCAGAGTGATGGGAAGAGAAGAGTATGGAGAAGGAAAGCATACCACCTCATCAGTGAAGCATGGTGGTGGTAGTGTCATGGCGTGGGCATGTATGGCTGCCAATGGAACTGGTTCTCTTGTATTTATTGATGATGTGACTGCTGACAAAAGCAGCAGGATGAATTCTGAAGTGTTTCGGGCAATATTATCTGCTCATATTCAGCCAAATGCTTCAGAACTCATGGTGCAGATGGACAATGACCTGAAGCATACTGCGAAAGCAACCAAAGAGTTTTTAAGGGAAAGAAGTGGAATGTTATGCAATGGCCAAGTCAATCACCTGACCTGAATCTGATTGAGCATGCATTTCACTTGCTGTAGACAAAACAGAAGGGAAAATGTCCCAAGAACAAGCAGGAACTGAAGACAGTTGCAGTAGAGGCCTGGCAGGGCACCACCAGGGATGAAACCCAGCGTCTGGTGATGTCTATGCATTCCAGACGTCAGGCTATAATTGACTGCAAAGGATTTGCAACCAAGTATTAAAAAGTGAAAGTTTGATTTATGATTGTTAATCTGTCCCATTACTTTTGGTCCCTTAAAAAGTGGGAGGCACATAAACAAACAGTTGTAATTCCTACACCGTTCACCTGATTTGGATGTAAATACCCTCAAATTAAAGCTTAAAGTCTTCAGTTAAAGCACATCTTGTTTGTTTCATTTCAAATCCATTGTGGTGGTGTATAGAGCCAAAAACATTAGAATAGAGCTGCTGCCTCCACTGAGATCCCTGGTGGGGGTCCTAAGATGAATGATAATAAAGGTGTAGTGGTTATGGCGCTGCTCCTCCCAGTATGGCTTGATGAAAATTGAAAAAGTGAAATATATGCCTGTGTTGTGTAAACTTAATAAAGAAGAAACTATGTTCTTCCTTCACTGTGCTGTGTGCTAAATTATTGCTCGCAAAAAGCGATTGTGCTATTTGACACCTTTTTTGTGTCTAAAAGCAAGGCAGTGGATTGGTGTCAAAGGCAATTGACCCCCGAGTGTGGAAAGCTCTCTGGTGAATATTGACATAAGGGGGAGCATAGATTGACGCACCTGCATGAATTTTTCCTTAAAGAGCACCAGTTTGTACGAGATATATACTGGACATATCATCTGATACTGTTACCAAGTTAACCCTTGATGACCTGTGGACTTTGTTTGCCCCAGGCATATTTTTATATATTTGGACTATATTGGCTTAGGTGCATATTACAGTCACTTTATTTGGAAGTTTGCACTTTTTGCACAGTGGGGATGATTATGGTATATGGTTTATATGTATATGTATGTGTATATTGTTTTAGCAATTTTATAAGCACATGTCACTTTCAGAGGTCAAAAACAACACATACATGCACAAGGAGTGATTTTACAAAAGTATTTAATACTGATGTTTATCAATATTTATTGTATTTTGCACATTACTCATAGCACAAGCACTTTTTGTGAGCAATAATTTAGCACACAGCACAGTGAAGGAAGAACGTAGTTTCTTCTTTTTTAAGTTTACACAACACAGGCACATATTTCACTTTTTTAAATTTCCATCAAGCCATACTGGGAGGAGCAGAGCCGTAACCACTACACCTTTTGTGACGTTATGCGAGGCGAAGTAGTAGATGGACGCTTGGGGGTTGATTTACTAAAACTGCAGAGTGCAAAATCTGGTGCAGCTGTGCATGGTAGCCAATCAGCTTTTAACTTCATCTTGTTCAATTAAGCTTTGACAATATCCTGGAAGTTGAAGGTTTCTATGCAGAGCTGCACCAGATTTTGCACTCTCCAGTTTTAGTAAATCAACCCCTATGTGTCGCCTTGCATGCGTTCATTTGGAGTGGACTAAGGTGGAATCCAGTCCATGTTTTACCAGCCACCTTGGCAGGGTTGGTTCCGGACCGGATTTTATGGTCCAGTGGAGTCCACCATCAGGTGGTTTAAATAACCAGGTCCAGAGGAAAGATTTGCTCTGGACCTGGGACTCAGGGAATGATCAAGCCTGAGATAGAGCTGACACATGGAAGTCTTCTAATGGACTAAAGACAAAAAGGTTTGCACTGTGTATGTTTTGTAGGTGCCTGGGAGAAGTCCTGCACCGCTCAGATAGGAAAGCTGAAATAATAGTTAGTGACTGGATAGCGAGGATTTGTTTTCTGTTTTGTTTATTTGTTTTCAACTTGCAACCTTTTAAAACAAACCTGCCTACAAGCCAGATTTTAAGAAGCCTGCTGTGTGAACTAACTTTTTGACAGGGAAGGTGATCCCCATTGAACTAATCCCTAACACTTTATTAACATAGCCTAGTGTCTGCTGGATAGCTCCCTCTATATCCAGGCAACTTGAGAAGTTTCTGGGTGATAGGTGTGGAGCTATGCAGATAGCAGCATTAATATTGATACAGCCCTGGCCTATCCCAGGGAGGCAGGCTCCGAAGACGGGCTGGAAGACTGTATTTATTCTTAGAGCCCACAGAACTCTATGTCTTATCCCAGAGTGGAGGAGTCCAGCCTGAGGGAGGCATGCTGCCCTCTAAGGCAAAAGCTGCCATGAGGAGACCTCAGGTGGGTGACCTGAGTGAGGAATGCAGAGACCCGGGTGCTTAGAAGAAACCGACTGAGGGGAGCTGTCTGCCACAGATCTGTCTGGTATCACTGGAGGGCATCGCTTGGAAGATTGGAAGGAGGCATCCATCTGTCCATGGGCCTTGTGTGTACAGACATTGGGAAGATCTTGGGGACCTTGTGCTCTAGCTACCTCTCTGGTGCCTAGTTATGGTCAGCTGTGGGTCTGTTAAAGGGGACACTGGCTGGTGTCCTGAAGAGCTTTGTTCAGATACGTGTCCACTAAAGAAAAAGGGACTTTGCTCTACTGGCTGTGCTACTACTTAACCACGCTTTAGGACAGGAGCCCTTTTTGCGATTCGGCGCTGCGTCGCTTTAACTGACAATTGCGCGGTCGTGCGACGTTGTACCCAAACGAAATTTGCGTCCTTTTTTTCCCACACAGTCAATTTCGCTGCGTCGCGGCTTAGCGTTTTTCCCGAGGACAGGATTTCGCACCAATTCATCATCGTGTCGGTCATCTCGTTTCAGGGAAAAAGAAATCACCTGTGCATAGACTTGTTTCGAGAAGTCCTGTGGTCGGTCACAGGGGAAATTGTCTGGGTGTCGACTGGTATTGATCCGTGGTCTCTCCATCGATCTCGTGTTCCAGGGGTTCTAGAAGGGTTACAGACATGTGTGTTCCGGGTACCTGTCTACCTACGGAGGAAGGTTAGAAGGTTCGCTACGGGAGGTCACTATGGTCTGTCTAGACACCGTCTGTCGAGGGGAGTCAGCCAAAGAAGATTCGT
>BLSH010076094.1:616501-629655 GCA_018402905.1 Glandirana rugosa | reverse complement strand
AGCGGACATGGCGGAACGTTTTGACACTTTTTTGGGACCATTGGCATTTATACAGCGATCAGTGCTATAAAAATGCACTGATTACTGTGTAAATGCCATTGGCAGTGAAGGGGTTAACCTGCAGGGGGCGCGCTAAGGGTTAACTATGTTCCCTGGGCGTGTTCTTACTGTATGGGGGACTGCCTATCTGGGGAAGGGAAGTTATCACAGCCTTCACGTAAAGGAAGGCTGTGATCACAGCCCTTCCCCCTCACACAGAGCGGAGGTCCGTGTTTACATACACGGACCTCCGCTCATTCGCTCCGGGGGGGGCATCGCGGGTGGCCGGCGGCAATCGAAGCCGCCGCACCCGCTCCCTGGCCCCCCCTGGACACAGTGGGCACTATACACGTTCCCGCAGCCGCCGTCGTATGACAGCGATTTGCGGGAACGAGCCACTTTGCCGCCGTCAGATGCCGATCGGCGGTCGGCAAGTGGTTAAACAAAAAGGAAGATGAAGTCCTCAGTTGTACATAGTTCTTATCTTGGAGTATCCCACCACTTCCCCCATCCCTATCCAAGTTCTCAAAAAATATAAACAATAGATACAACATCCCCTCGACTGTTTTCGGAGAAGAGTGAATGAGCCTGCTGTGTGCCTGGCTGCAGGGCTGAAGTTGGGAAGACCTGGGCAAGTAATTCCTACGGCTCCTATGGGAGTAGCACTACAGTAAATTATACCCATCTATGACCAGCTTAACCACTTGCCAACGGTCTGCCATAGCGTGGCGGCGACAAAGTGGCTTGTTATCGCAAACCGCCGTCACCTGATGGCAGCCACAATAACTAGTATTGTGAGCACGCGCGCGCCGCCAGAGGCACACTCACTGTGCTCCGGGGGGGGGCCAGGGAGCGGGTATGGTGGAATCGATCTCCCCCGGCTACCCGCGATAGCTCCCCCTCAGTGAGAGAATGGAGGTCCATGTATTTAAACACGGATCTCTGTTCTGAGTGGGGGAAGGGATGTGATCACAGGCTTCCTGTATATGGAAGCCGTGATCACTCCCCTCCCCCATGCCAGCCCAACCCCGATACAGTTAGAACACACTGAGGGAACACAGTTAACCCTTAGAGCGCCCCCTGCAGGTTAACCCCTTCACTGCCAATGACATTTACACAGTAATCAATGCATTTTTATAGCACCGATCGCTGTATAAATGCCAATGGTCCCAAAAAAGTGTCAAAATGGTCCGACACGTCCGCTGCAATTTCACAGTACTGCTAAAAATCGCAGATCGCCACCATTACTAGTAAAAAATTAAAATAAATAAACACCCCAGAAATGAATCCTCATCATTCGTAAAATCTGCAACTTTTGCGCAAACCAATCAATAAACGCGGATTGCGATTTTTTTTTTACCAAAAATATGAGGAAGAATATAAATCGGCCAAAACCAATGAAAACAAATGTTTTTTTATATATTTTTTTGGATTTGTCGCTCTTTTTTTGTTTATAGCAGCGATCAGAAATGACGCAGAGGTGATTAAATATCAGCAAAAAAAAGCTCTATTTGTGGGGAAAAAAAGGATGCAAATTTAGTTTGGGTGCAATGTCGCACAACCGCGCAATTGTCAGTTAAAGCGACGCAGTGCCCAATCGCAAAAAGTGATCTGGTCCTAAAGTGTGAAATCCTTTCGGGGCTGAAGTGGTAAATCTACTGCCCTCAGTTATTTTTGTTTTTTTACCAAAACTATGATTGTTAATATATCTCACAGCCAACATGGGAATATAAATCATCCTTAACTGATAGTATTGTGGCATGGTCTGGGAAGTGAATGAGTATGCTGGAAGTCTTATCGTGTAATTGCATTTCTGAGTACATTTATAACTAGTGTGGGTAAAGGTCCCATTTAGCATTTTCTCTCCATTCAGATAAAAGACTTGTTCTCAGCCTGTGTATAGGAGATCACATTGATAAAATACTGTAAGGAAACTTACTGATTTTTTAGCGACACTCCACTCATCTTCTGGAAGACTGTGGTACTGAATCAGTGTATTCTGCAACTTTGTAGACATTGTTGGTACATCTATATGGTCCACCATGTTTCTAAATTAAAAAAAAAATATTGCAATTGAAGGTAAATGATTTTAAAGTATAACTAGCTACGTACTAAAACAAATTAAGTTTGGCAGGCCCCTTCAACCTCTCCATCTACTACACATACCCCAGCAGAGCCCTCAGATCAACACCTCACCTTCATCCAAATAATGCAGAAAATGTACCACCTTCATCCAAATAATGCACCAAATGTGCCACCTTCATCCAAATAATGCACCAAATGTGCCACCTTCATCCAAACAATACAACGAATGTGCCAACTTCATCCAAATAATGCACCAAATGTGCCACCTTCATCCTAATAATGCACCAAATGTGCCACCTTCATCCAAACAATGCACCAAATGTGCCCCCTTCATCCAAATAATGCACCAAATGTACCACCTTCATTCAAATAATGCAGCAAATGTGCCACCTTCATCCAAACAATGCACTAAATGTGCCACCTTCATCCAAACAATGCACCAAATGTACCACCTTCATCCAAATAATGCACCAAATGTACAACCTTCATCCAAATAATGCACCAAATGTGCCACCTTCATCCAAACAATGCACCAAATGTGCCACCTTCATCCAAATAATGCACCAAATGTACCACCTTCATCCAAATAATGCACCAAATGTGCCACCTTCTTCCAAATAATGCACCAAATGTGCCACCTTCATCCAAATAATGCACCAAATGTGCTACCTTCATCCAAATAATGCACCAAATGTGCCACCTTCATCCAAACAAAGCACCAAATGTGTCACCTTCATCCAAATAATACACCAAATGTGCCACCTTCATCCAAACAATGCACCAAATGTGCCACCTTCATCCAAATAATGCACCAAATGTGCCCCCTTCATCCAAACAATGCACCAAATGTGCCACCTTCATCCAAATAATGCACCAAATGTGCCACCTTCATCCAAATAATGCACCAAATGTGCCACCTTCATCCATATAATGCAGCCAAATAACGCACCATTTTGATTCTTCTGTGAGCTGGCTAGCCAGTGGTTCTGCATCATTGATTATGATTGAGAGCTTGAGGTCGGATTTACCACAGGCAAACAGGTTGCTAACTTTGCAAGACAATTTTCCATTAGCTTAGTAAATGAGGAGAAGCCCTACTGACTGCCATTATCCAACCATGTGACAAAAATGCATTTTTTTTTAATTTTCTTTGTACACCATTGGATATTCTTTGCAAAGTCAAGTTTTTTTTTTATTATACTGGGAAAATCCCTTTCAAACTGAACAGCCTAATGCTTCACAGTGCATAGTATACATAGTATAATAATAAAGGAGAGGCTTGCAAGCTGACATCTTCTAAATTGCACTCAATAGCAGAGTGGAACATGCAGGCATACAGTAACACCAACTGCTAACCAGCTTGGGCTTGAGCAGTGTGTTTATTAACTTTATAACGTGGGGACACTTGGCAAATACTTAAGGCCCCATTTTTAAAGCAGCAGTACGGCCTTACTGTGGCCATATTTCTGCTTAAAAAAAAATACCAGCACACTGCAGGGTCCACACTGCACATTGCAAAATGGGTATAACATGCAGGAGTAGTGTGAAGTAAACAGTACTGCGGATAGCAATATCTAATCTCTGTTATAAATAAGCCTGTTGGTGGTACTTTGGGAACCCTAAATCCTTGGGCACTATGAATAAGGGTCTATACAATTCAATTCTACTAGTTAATCTTCAAAAATCTTAAAAAGGACCCCTGGGAAGGAAGCTCTCCTTCATAAACCCATTGACAATGTCCCTTGTACCAGATACAGGGTACATTTAAGAAAAACTATGCACAACACTAGAAAATGACCAGGACAAAATTCTCTCAGTCTGGTAACCATGAGTTAATTATTCTACCCCTTACAACAGACCTTATGTCTTCTGCAACTTTGAGATTTGCAGGTTAGCTTGATGTCTAGACTAGGGATGCACCAATACCAGTTTTTCAAAACCGAGTACTGATACGTTTTCTCAAGTACTTGCTGATACCAATTACCGATTTTTAGTATCATGTGATAGTTGTTTTAGACTAATGAAACATTATTACTTAAGACGGCGGAACCGGTTCACATGCGCCATTCAGTTTTGACAGCGGGATTTCAGCCCCCTCAGCTGCGACTTTGTTAAGTGTGTGACAATGGAAATTGTAGCTGAACCGGGCTCAAAATCGTACCGGACTCTTTCGAAAAACATGCTGCATGTAGTCTCAGCTATATACAATATGCAGCGCTGTGTTCCCAGAATGGGTCTCACTCCCGGAAAAAAATCAAGCTGGGCTGAACACTGCTCAGCCATTCACAGGGAGCTTTGTATTCTTTGAATACTAGGCTTCCTCTAATTGGCTGAGTCAGAGATTGTGACATAATCTGCCCGCTCCAGGCAATCAGAGGAAGCTTTGTATTCATTCATAGAAAGCAAAACTCCCTAGGAAAGGCTGAGCGCCGCTCGACCCCAATTGATTTTGTTCCAGGAGCAGGAAGGGAAGTTCCCACCGTACTGCCAGAACACAGCCTGTATACTGTATATACAGTAGCTGAGGCTGCTTACAGTTTATATAGCACTGACAGCTGCTGCATTTGCTAGAGAGGAAACTAGTTTTGTTTGCACCAACTTGATCCAAACAAACTATTTAAACTTCACTAAAACATGGAGATCCGCTCTAATGTGTGAAGATCCTTAAAGTGGTTGTCAACTCGTGACAACCACTTTCACCTACAGGTAAGCGTATAATAAGGCTCACCTGTAGGTGCCTTGCATATCTCCCAAACCTGAACGGTTTAGGAGATATGCAGTGCATTAGCTGTGCCGACGTCATTTCGGCACATGCGCAGTGAAGAAACGGCCTCCGTGCCGTTTCTTCAATGTGATCACGCCGTGACTGGCGGCTCCCGCGCGCATGCTCGGGAGTGACGTCACACGACTCCGGCCAGTCAGAGCCGGAGATCGCGGCCCCAGAAGGAAGAGGGGCAGAAGATGGACCCGGCCAGCACAGGGGACAGCGCTGGACGTCGCAGGCTTCGTTTGCAGGTAAGTGACACATAATGGGCTACTATGCGATGCACAGTAGCACATTATGCATCTACTTTACAGGGAAATACAGAGGAAGTAAACCCAATCTGGGTTTACTGCCTCTATAAGGCTGGGTTCAGGTTTATGCGAATTGGTCCCCGCATCCAATTCACATGACAGGGGATTGTAACCGGCTCTCAATGGAGTCGGTTCACTTATTTCCGGAGTGGCTGCAGAGCAAATTGCACAGTGGTCCTGTGCATCTTTTGTTCTGTTTTAGGTCCAAATTCAGGCAAAAATTTGTGCCTGATTCGTCCCTGAAGCGGAGAACAGGGGCGCACCGGACCCCTGCTGCGAACCGCATCTGGCATAAGTCCCTTCCGCCTACCTCCTCCATTCATAGAACTTTTAGTATAGTATTATTTCCCAGAATGCAAAGTGCTCTGTGTTTGGAGGAGGCAAATCCTGTTATTCATCTACCCGCCCTCCATTCAGGGAAAAATTTGCAATCTGAGGAAGAATACTTCATGTTCTATGAATGATGGAGGGAGATAGAAGGGGCGGAGCAGCAGAACTCTACGCTTGCTGTGGCTGATGTTAAAGTGATTTTAAAAGTAATTTTTAAAAAAAAATAACAAACATGTCTATTCTTACCTGCTCTGTGCGATGGAATTGCACAGATCAGCCTTGAACCTCCTCTATTCGGGTCCCCTCCGGTGCTCCTGGCCCCTCCCCTCTGTCTGGTGCCCCCATTGGAAGCTGCTTCCCACGGGGCACTTGTGCATGCCCGCACCTGAGCCCCGCTTCTGCGGCCATTGACACAGACAGCAGGTCTCGGCCCCCACTCCCTCGTCACTAGCTTTGATTGACAGCACTGGGAGCTGATGGCTCCCAGTGCCCCAGCATAGCCAGCGAGACCCGGAAGTGAGCGGAGAGAAGACCTGCAGATGTGCACGGCACTGAATCGAATGAGGGCTCAGGTAAGTAAAAGAGGGGGGGAGGGGTGAGGGAGGATGCTGACACCTAAACAATTTTCACCTTAATGCATTCCCTTCATAAAGGTAAAACGTGTTGTAAAGCTTGCTGTGCACCCCCCCCCCCTAAATACTTACCTGAGTCCTCAGTTGATCCAGTGCTTTGGAAAGCTGGAACTCCTCTTTCCTCTCTTCATACAGCGACTCAGGCAATCAAATGCTGTAAGGAGGAAGTGGGGGGAGGGGGGGGCAGGGTTAAGCAGCACTGTGCTGCTGTGTAGACATACACAACTCAGGACCGAGCACGCACATGGGCCCCCATAGCAAGCACACGGAGGAGAAGAGGAGGGGCCAAGATTGCGAGCAGGGGACCCCAGGAAAGGAGTTTGGGGCCCCTCTGTACAATACCATTGCACAGAGTAGGTTAGTATAATATGTTTATTATTTTAATTTCAAAAATTGCCTTTTGGTATCGCTTTAACCAACACAGCAATGGAAGGTCAGCTATGTGCTGGAGACCTAATAACAATGGGGAGAAGATTTTACATTATGCAGCACCCTGCTAGACTTGGGACACTCTTCATCAGAGGTAAGTAATGTCTCTGGTGCTGCTAAGCAAATATGTAACTAAACTTCAGCTGTAACTCCTCCTTGGTTCACATTATCACTGCTGCTGCTGCAGGATACATTTTGCAGTATGTTTTTATAGTGCGACATTGCATGTTTTTAATGCATTTTTCATGCTTTGTGTGTTTTTTTGTAGGAGGAAGTGGTTGGATTTTATACACAAAACTGCCAACAGCACACTAAAAATGCATGTACATGCAGTTCCCTTGCATCCCCATTGAAGTCTATGGGGCAAATAACGCTTTGCACTGCACCAAAGGAAGCACCTGAACCTTTTCTATAAATGCATTGCAGCTGTGCTGAATGGGCAAATAGCATAGCAAATAATCATATTCATAAATATTACCATATTCTTCCAAAAGAACTCAATGAAGATAAACTAATATCAAACTCAACTGAAGTGGACTACATATAGTCAAAGGACAAGTTCACACCAAATGCAGTCTAGTGTGGTTTCTTTCTGCATCAAAAATGCATGGAAAGTAAGTTGTATGGGTTCAATGGCAAAGTTCACACCAGTGCTTGCAGTTCCAGTGCGTTCCAGATCCATAAAAAAAGTAGAACATGCTGTATTTCTTCTGCACTTACTTTACTGAGACGCTGTAAAACGCATCAAAAACACACTTGAACGCACCTAAACACACCAAAAACGCACTGGAACACACGTCCTCATTTAGGGCCGGTTCGCACTGCTGCGATGTGGGAACCCTGCAAATCCACTGCAGGCTCCCGCAACGCATGTCTCCCAGTGGAAGTTCACATTGTTATATGTGAACTGCGGGGGTGTCAATACAAAGCTAATGACACCCCCAAATCAGTTTGCATATCGCACTGCGAACTGCAAACTCGCACAGGAATTGGATTGCATGACCCATGTGATCTGATTCTGCCACTGTGTGTGAGTTTGTTCCGAATGTGATGCGATTTCAGCCATACTGTCTGTATAACTGAGAGTGCATTGCATAGAGATCGCATGTGATTCACACTGCAGTGTGCTGTGAATTACATCCGATCTCTGGGATCCCACCAGTGTGAACGGGCCATTAAGGTTAAGAAAAGAGAGGAGAGAAAATGCACTGGACTGCATAAAAACATGTCAAAACGCACCGAAACGCATCAAAAATGTGCATGCAGAAAAGCATCTTCAACGCATCCGGACTGCGTTTCATTGGTGTGCTTGGTCCTAATACTACACACATTCATGCAGCTGATATATTCAGATCTCCATTATTTGTGTTCCAAACCTTTATCTGATTCTCCTTGCCATCTGGAATGGGATTTCCTGTAATCAGAAAATATCCACCTTCCCTGTGCACCTCTCTGATCTACATCACTTCTGCCTCTATGTGGTAAATACTTGGCACTAATAAACTCAATTCACAAAGCTTTAACACCTGGGTGACTGTCTTTATTTTAGCCAGGTGACTGTCATTTTCACATCTCAGTGGCCTCAGTTGAAAATAACTGTCACTTTAAAAAAAAAAAAGTAAGGATGGATCCCAGTGCTGCTGACTACATCAATGTGTTATCTCAGCCACCAGGATCTCATGCGTGGATGGTGCGGTGTCACTGTCCTTTACCTGCATGCATGACTAAGGAAGGGTGTCAGGTATTGCATGCACTTTCCTAAAATAATAATAATTAGCTACAATGAAGTAATCATGACCACATATCTGCAACTTGGATCCTTATGTAACATTTTAGCAGCAGTCATGTGACTCATCTCTAGCAGGATCCAGAAGACTTGTGTCCTGCTGATCATCAGTATGGATGGCCAGTGTGATCTCCTTCCATAGAGATCACTGCAGTATCAGAGGGATCTGCTGATATTATCCCCAATAGTGACATTCTACATCATATGTGATCAATACCCAGCTACACTGCCTCTGATTACCTAACAGCAGCATGCTGAGACTTGTAGTCCTCCCTGAACACACGATCACACACACACAGTCCAATTAAAGAATAAAAAAAAAACAATAACAGAACACACATCCCATAATATCCTCTACACGTACCCAGCTCTGCCTCCTCACTCGCCGGATGGCAGCTACACAGTGTTCTCCAATATCAGCAGTTCTACTACCGCCCAATCACAGCACGAACCCATTCATATCCGCGTCAGCAGAAGAGAGCAGGAACCAATAAGAGAAGAGCCCCGGTCAGAGCCCGCCCCCGTCCTGTTTGTAAGCATCTGACAGAGGGATGCTGGAGTGGGCGGAGCCATGTGAGCCATTCATGTCTGTAGAGAACAGATGGGGAGTGACGTAGGGGGTGCCTAGGCTCACACTGAACAGTCATATCCTTAGCTATGATAAGATGGTAAGGTATGTCTTCCTCATTCCTCAGTCATTGTGACATTACCGGATTAGCAGCTGCATCAGACTTTATGTATTTTTCAAATACAATATTAAAATCCAGATGATGAATGGCTTATAGGACGGGAAACACGGCTTCCCATACATTTAAAGTGATACTAAAACCAAAACATTAATACATTGCGGCTTACCAGTCATTAGATGTGGGGGCTGCATTTGTTTTCTTTTTTTAAGCTTTTTTCCCCCTCTGTTTTCACCTGGTGATCTGGCTGGTAACACACCCACCTCTTTCACATGTGATATACAGCTGTTTTTTTCTTTTGCACCCCCCCCCCCCGGTCATTTGGGACATCAAAGCCCCGCACTTACCCCATCTAGGAAGCGGGCGGGCAGCGGTGTCCAGCGAGCGGCATCTTTCTTCCTCCTCCTGTGGTGTGGATCACAGAGGGTTCCGCTGTGCACCCCCCTCCTCCTCCTCTTAGGTGTCCAATAGGAGCGCCTGACCTTTTAGTCAATCGGGAAATGGGTATCAGACCCACAATTCCTGATTGGATTGGCAAAGAGGCGATTCAGTGTTAGAAAAGCAAATAATCATTTGCTTTCCTAGCACGCGTGAGTGGGCTGCAAGCACAATGCTCTGCACCACGAGTCCACTCTATTGTGAAGCCTATTAGAGCCTATGGCTCTAATCAGGTGTTTAAAAAAAATACCCCCGCCACTGTAATTCATGTGCCCGGCGCCTTGAAAGGGGCTGGAAGCATGAATAGGGGGGTGGTCGCTGCTATGCATGAATTTATCCATTATTCATGTGGGGGTGGCGTGGATAGAGGGGACGGTGCTCGTGCGCCCTTAATGGACGGGCTGCCCCTGCAGCTGTTACACGCCCCACATCTTTCCCAGTCTGTCTGCAGGAAAACATAAGCAGCAGGAGCTTCTGGTCCTCTGCTGCTGGTCACATGTTCAAAATAAAAAAAATAATAATTAAAATCAATAAACTGCTTTAAATTATCATATGAATAAAATATATATTTGAAATCAAATCTTTATTATTTTGTGGAAATAACATGGTGAGGGTGGATTTCTGCCAGTCACAGGCTGTGTCACCCCCCTCCAGCTTGTGCCTTAGAATAACAGGGAGGTGAAGCCTCCATTGATCTACATGTAATATTTTGCTCCCATTGTGTTTAGCTGCTTAGTGGGCATGGAGGTACAGAGTGGGCTGTCATTTACCACTGTATGTACACCCACATGTGTGACTGTATAGTCACATGGGCTGCTCAGATGTGATCGGAAATGCTCAACATAGAAACTCGCTGAAAACTGAGCATGTGCAGAGTTCCCAACACTGCTCTGCTAAATCCCTAGCTGAACTGGGACTTGGACAGAAGGGGGATATAGAGAACAGCAGGATCAAACAGGTTTTTTGCAAAATACAGAAAATTAATCTTGTAGTGACTGAGTGAGTATGAACAGCATGTAATACAGTACAGCATTTATTGATAGCATTTTATAATATGGGTTTAGTAACACTTTAATGTGTCTCATCTTTTAAATTTTAATTATAAATTGGAGGCTTATAGTGGCCAAACATGCTTCCATAAATGATCAATTGCTTTTCCAACCAATTTCTCCTGATAGGAATACTTGCTCTATCTATATATCTAGATAACAACCCATGCAACAGAAATGACACAGGGGAAAGTACACCCCTCACATTTTTGTAAATATTTTATTAGATCTTTTCATGTGACAACACTGAAGAAATGACACTTTGCTACAATGTAAAGTAGTGAGTGCACAGCTTGTATAACAGTGTAAATTTGCTGTCCCCTCAAAATAACTCAACACACAGCCATTAATGTCTAAACCGCTGGCAACAAAAGTGAGTACACCCCTAAGTGAAAATGTCCAAATTGGGCCCAAAGGGTCAATATTTTGTGTGGCCACCATTATCTTCCAGCACTGCCTTAACCCTCTTGGGCATGGAGATCACCAGAGCTTCACAGTTTACCACTGGAGTCCTCTTCCACTCCTCCATGATGTCATCACAGAGCTGGTGGATATTAGAGACCTTGCACTCTTCCACCTTCCATTTGAGGATGCCCCACAGGTGCTCAATAGGGTTTAGGTCTGGAGACATGCCTGGCCAGTCCATCACCTTTACCCTCAGCTTTTTTAGCAAGGCAGTGGTCGTCTTGGAGGTGTGCTTGGGGTCGTTATCATGTTGGAATACTGCCCTGCGGCCCAGTCTCTGAAGGGAGGGGATCATGCTCTGCTTTAGTGTTCCACAATACATGTTGGCATTCATGGTTCCCTCAATGAACTGTAGCTCCCCAGTGCCGGCAGCACTCATGCAGCCCCAGACCATGACACTCCCACCACCATGCTTGACTGTAGGCAAGACACATTTGTTTTTGTACTCCTCACCTGGTTGCTGCCACACACGCTTCACACCATCTGATCCAAATAAGTTTATCTTGGTCTCAGCAGACTAAGGACACAACTGGGATTTCTTGTGCATCATCTTTAGAAGAGGCTTCCTTCTGGGACGACAGCCATGTAGACCAATTTGATACAGTGTGCGGTGTATGGTCTGAGCACTGACAGGCTGGCCCCCCACCCCTTCAACCTCTACAGCAATGTGGGCAGCACTCATATTTCTATTTCCCAAAGACAACCTCTGGATATGACGCTGAGCACGTTCACTCAACTTCTTTGGTCGACCATGGAGAAGCCTGTTCTTAGTGGAACCTGTCCTGTTAAATAGTTGTATGGTCTTGGCCACTGTGCTGCAGCTCAGTTTCAGGGTATTGGCAATCTTCTTATAGTCTAAGCCATCTTTATGTAGAGCAACAATTATTTTTTTCAGATCCTCAGAGTTGTTTGCCATGAGATGCCATGTTGAACCTCCAGTGACCAGTATGAGAGAGTGAGAGCGATAACACCAAATTTAACACACCTGCTCCCCATTCACACCTGAGACCTTGTAACACTAATGAGTCACATGACACCGGGGAGGGAAAATTACTAATTGGGCCCAATTTGGACATTTTCACTTAGGGGTGGACTCCGGAGGAGTGTGCCCGCGGCTCGGGCGGACCCAATGTCTGCCGGCGTGCTGCGATGAGCAGCCAGAGCAAAAGAACGGGGAACCGCAGATGTAAACACGGCGGCTCCCTGCACTGTCAGTGGGGACATAAGAGATCTAACCCTAATGGCCCCCAAGGTCTCCCGATCTGACCCCCTTAGACTTTTATCTTTGGGGTCATAGAAACATAGAAACATAGAAAAGTGACGGCAGAAAAAGACTGAGTAGTCCATCGAGTCTGCCCCTTTTTATTTTATTTATTTTTTTTATCATCTGAAGGCAATTGTCTATGCTGTGAAGGTACGAGATGTGCAGCACCTGAAACTACGGATACTGGAAGCCTGTGCTAGCATTTCTCCTGCGGTGTTGCTATCAGTGTGTGAAGAGTGGGAGAAGAGGGTTGCATTGACAATCCAACACAATGGGCAGCACATTGAACACATTTTATAAGTGGTCAGAAACTTGTAAATAACTCATGAAAGAATAACGTTACGTTAAAACCAAGCACACCATTGTTTTTCTTGTGAAATTCCCAATAAGTTTGATGTGTCACATGACCCTCTTCCTATTGAAAAAACAAAAGTTGGATTCAAAATGGCCGCCATGATCATCACCCATCTTGAAAAGTTTCCCCCCTCACATATACTAATGTGCCACAAACAGGAAGTTACTATCACCAACCATTCCCATTTTATTAAGGTGTATCCATATAAATGGCCCACCACACGAACCAAAATTGCATTGCAATAAGAAAGTACTCAATAAATGTTCAAAGACTGGTGAATATTTTACACAAGTTACACGACGGGTAACACAACCTAACAGTTACGTTGGGAGAAGAGGGTGAGAAGTGTGTGACTATCGTTGTGGCGTCCTCTTTACGATCGTGTCCGAAGGTCATAGGCATCAAAGTCCACGACGTGTAGAGCATGGAAGTGTCGTATCTGTTAACGGAAGTCTACTATTTTTTTTATTTATTTTATTTTTCCCCGTCTGAGCTACCTGATGAGTCAGAAAAAGACGGCA
>BLSH010076094.1:600322-610406 GCA_018402905.1 Glandirana rugosa | reverse complement strand
CTCTTTTGTGCAATAGAGTATTTACCTCCATATACTGACTGCGCAGTACTCCACTATATTATTATTTTACTACTATTGTGTTTAGTACTAGTATTGCGGCAGCCATTTTTTATGTATAATATCTATTATAATTGATACACGCACATATTATCCTGGAGCATAATTGGGTAGCGCAGGGGATTTGATCAAATATGTACTGTGGCATACTGAAGCAGAGCATGATCTCCTTCCTTTGGAAACTGGGGCGCAGGGCAGTATTCCAACATGATAACAACCCCAAACTCCAAGACGACCACTGCAAATTGACAACCAAGATTTTTTCCAGCAGTTTTGTGTGTCATGACGACAACTGCCCCCCCCCCCCCGGGCCGCTCTGCCTGCCCCTATACTACCCTAGCCTGTCTATATACTACCCCAGCCTGCCCCTACACTGCCCTTGCTTATCCATACACTACCCTAGCCTGTCTATATGCTACCCCAGCCTGCCCCTATACAACCCTAGCCTGCCCCTATACTACCCTAGCCTGCCCCTATACTACCCTAGCCCGCCCCTATACTGCCCTAGCCTGCTCCTATACTGCCCTAGCCTGTCTATATACTACCCTAGACTGCCCCTATACTGCCCTAGCCTGCCCTTATACTGCCCTAGCCTGCCCCTATACTGCCCTAGCCTGCCCCTATACTGTCCCTTTACTGCCCTAGCCTGCCCCTATACTGCCCTAGCCTGTCTATATACTACCCCAGCCTACCCCTATACTACCCTAGCCTGTCTATATACTACCCTAGCCTGCCTATATACTGCCCTAGCCCACCCCTATACTGCCCTAGCCTGTCTATATACTGCCCTAGCCTGTCCATATACTACCCTAGACTGTATATATATGGCCCTAGTCTGTCCATATATTACCCTAGCATGTCTATATACTACCCTAGCCTATCTATATATTACCCTAGACTGCCTATATACTACCCTAGCCTGTCTATATATTACCCTAGCTTGTCTATATACTACCCTAGCCTGTCTATATATTACCCTAGCCTGTCTATATACTACCCTAGCCTGTCTATATATTACCCTAGCCTGTCTATATATTACCCTAGCCTGTCTATGTACTACCCTAGCTTGCCCATATACTACCCTAGCTCACCCCTATACTGCCCTAGCCTGTTTATATACTACCCTAGCCTGCCCCTATACTGCCCTAGTCCACCCCTATACTGCTCTAGCCTGCCCCTATACTGCCTTAGCCTGCCTCTATACTGTTCCCATACTGCCCTAGTCTGCCCCTATACTGCCCTAGCCTGTCTATATAATACCCTAGCCTGCCCCTATACTGCCCTAGCCCGCCCCTATACTGCCCTAGCCTGCCCCTATACTATCCCTATACTGCCCTAACCTGCCCCTATACTGCCCTAGCCTGTCTATATACTACTCCAGCCTACCCCTATACTACCCTAGCCTGTCTATATACTACTCTAGCCTGCCTATATATTGCCCTAGCCCACCCCTATACTGCCCTAGCCTGTCTATATACTACCCTAGCCTGTCCATATACTACCCTAGACTGTATATATAAGGCCCTAGTCTGTCCATATACTACCCTAGCCTGTCTATATACTACCCTAGCCTATCTATATATTACCCTAGCCTGTCTATTTACTACCCTAGCCTGTCTATATATTACCCTAGCTTGTCTATATACTACCCTAGCCTGTCTATATAGTACTCTAGCCTGCCTATATACTACCCTAGCCTGTCTATATATTACCCTAGCCTGTCTATATATTACCCTAGCCTGTCTATCTACTACCCTAGCCTGCCCATATACTACCCTAGCTCACCCCTATGCTGACCTAGCCTGTTTATATACTACCCTAGCCTGCCCCTATACTGCCCTAGCCTACCCCTATACTGCTCTAGCTTGCCCCTATACTGCCTTAGCCTGCCTCTATACTGTTCCCATACTGTCCTAGCCTGCCCCTATACTGCCCTAGCCTGTCTATATACTACCCTAGCCTGCCCCTATACTACCCTAGCGTGCCCCTATACTGCCCAAGCCTGCCCCTATACTGCCCTAGCCTGCCCCTATACTGCCCTAGCCTGTCTATATACTACCCCAGCCTGCCCCTATACTACCCTAGCCTGTCTATATACTACCCTAGCCTGTCCATATACTACCCTAGACTGTATATATAAGGCCATAGCCTGTCTATTTACTACCCTAGCCTATCTATATATTACCCTAGCCTGTCTATATACTACCCTAGCCTGTCTATATATTACCCTAGCTTGTCTATATACTACACTAGTACTATAGTACTATATAGTACTCTAGCCTGCCTATATACTACCCTAGCCTGTCTATATATTACCTTAGCCTGTCTATATATTACCCTAGCCTGTCCATATACTATCCGAGACTGTCTATATACTGCCCTAGGAGGAGTGGAAGAGGACTCCAATGGCAACCTGTGAAGCTCTGGTGAAGTTCATGCCCAAGAGGGTTAAGGCAGTACTGGAATATAATGGTGGCCACACAAAAAATTGACACTTGGGACCAATTTGGACATTTTCACTTAGGGGTGTACTCACTTTTGTTGCCAGCGGTTTAGACATTAATTGTTGTGTGTTGCGTTATTTTGAGGAGACAGCAAATTTTCACTGTTATACAAGCTGTACACTCACTACTTTACACTGTAGCAAAGTGTCATTTCTTCAGTGTTGTCAAATGAAAATATATTATACATTTTTACAAAAATGTGAGGGGTGTACTCACTTTTGTGAGATACTGTGTATACTTATGGTTAATGTTAGCTGTGGGTTGCAGTATTCTTCTGCTTCCAATTATTTTGATTAGATTACTGGTGAATTTCTCAGGAAGGGAATCCCCTCTGTCCATGGAGGCCCTGTCCTGGGTGGAGGCACTGACAACTTTATTATCAAACCCACTCTTCCACTTAGCGAAGGTTCTGGTTCTCCTATTTACTTACCGGTTTGGCACACTATTCTGTTTGGGGAGGGCCATTTCTCATACCCCCCCCCAAAAAAAAGGGCTACACTACCATCCACTGTTTAGCGAAAGATCCTGTTTGATTTAAGTTTAACTGAATAGATTGTTTAGGTTTGTTATTTTATTACAAAATTTTGGTAACTGTAAAAAATTGTACTCAGATTGTAAAATCAGATAGTGTATTGTATGGCCAGCCTAGGTGTTTGTTGGCACTGACCCCCATATTTCTTGTATGTAGGAGCTTGGAATAGACTAGGGGCCTTGGAGGCAGTGGTAGTGTGGGTCCACTGAAGACAAAATATGCATTAGGGTTACAGTAGAGAAAGTGGTGGCACAATGATAATGCATGTGAGTACCTGATGAGAATGAATGGGCAACAGACTGGTGAAGAAGCAGGTAACACTGCAAATTAAACGTGCTGCAACCCTTGTTCACAAAATCTGACTGACCATTTGGGAAATTAACTGTGCTCCATTCACAATGAAAAAAATCCCTGCATTAAAGTTGTTGTAAAGGCTTCAAGTTTTTTTTACCTTAATGCATTCTCTGCATTAGAGTAAAAAACCTTTTCCTGTGCTGCTCCCCCCTCTCCCCCTCTTTTACTTACCTGAGCCCAATTTCGATCCAGCTATCTGGAGCGACACTGCTCTCTCTCTCTCCTTCCTCACTGGACCCGGTGAGAGCAGCAGGAGCCATTGGCTGCTGTCAATCAAATCCATGATAAGGGAGCAGGGGTGGGGCCAAGAAACACTGTATGTGTAAATAGTCACACACAGTGTAGATCGAGCATGTGAGGTACAGAGCGCAAGGGTTCAGGAGAGTGCTAGTTACAGAGCGCAGGATTCTGGAGTGCATTATGTACAAGTTGCAGGGTTCTTGAGAATGCCAGATAGAGAGTGCGGGATTCTGGAGTGGGTTGTGTACAGGAAGGTGGGTTCTGGAGTGCGTTATGTACTGGGTTCTGAAGTGTATTATGTACTGGGTTCTGGAGTGTGTTATGTACAAGAAGGTGGGTTCTGGAGTATGTTATGTACTGGGTTCTGGAGTGCGTTATGTACTGGGTTCTGGAGTGGGTTATGTACTGGGTTCTGGAGTGTGTTATGTACTGGGTTCTGGAGTGCGTTATGTACTGGGCTCTGGAGTGCGTTATGTACTGGAATCTGGAGTGCGTTATGTACTGGGTTCTGGAGTGCATTATGTACTGGGTTCTGTAGTGCGTTATGTACTGGGCTCTGGAGTGCGTTATGTACTGGGCTCTGGAGTGTGCTATGTACTGGGCTCTGGAGTGCATTATGTACTGGGCTCTGGAGTGTGCTATGTACTGGGTTCTGGAGTGCGTTATGTACTGGGCTCTGGAGTGTGCTATTTACTGGGTTCTGGAGTGCGTTATGAGAGAACACTAGGTACTGAGTCTATTCATCCATGTACATCCCAATACTGCACCTCTCCTCAGCTGCTACAACCTCTGCAACACACACACACCTCTCCTCTGCCCTCATCTTCCCACCCCCCCTCCCCAAAACTCCACCATCCTCCACATGATTACCCTTCTGAAAGCACTTTTCTGTACCTGGCTCCGTCACAGCTTCCTTCTCAGTGCACACTTCTTTTCAACTCCTGAACTCCCCGACTAGTTAGGAGATAAGGATCTCGTGATGCAGGAAAACTGTTGAAGGAGCCGCTGGGGAGTGGGGAGCTACTGCTGACTAAAAAACTCTGCCCTGACACTTTTTCCCGACCAGCAATGTACGAATTCCTCTTTCCTTATGCAGTGGTTCCTCGACGAAGGGGGCGGGACTGGGTAGCAGTCCCGCCCATACCCGACATCACAGCTTGGATCTGATATCCACAGTCTCTCATGGGGGCTGCACAGAGCACACCCAGCTGACTTGCTCGCCAATCCATGGCTGTGCTGAATGTGCACACAGCTGCAGGTCCTAGGCAACATTTAATTAACAGAATTATGTGGGACAAAACCCCTGTACAGCGGGCCAGAGGCCTAAATGTAGGAAAGTCCCACCCAATCCGGGACTGTTGAGAGGTATGGGCCTCCTAACTATTTAAATCTTTACCATGTATTATAGACACAAATAGCAACTTTCTCACTTTTAAAGTTAAAACATCGTATTGCTCTGGTTCCTAATGCTGTCTGTGACTTCATATATGTGGTGTGCAATGAAGTACATCATCTTTGCCACCATACATATGTGTTAATAAACATATTTCCCATTGCTGTCTACTCAAATGCGTATAGATGGGAGAGCAATGGTAAGATGAAATCAGTGTGCTCTTCCACTGTCCAATCACGGGGTGGGGTAGGTCCAGGACTACGTTGTATTTCTTCACTGCAGTGTAGCGTGCAAGGTGTCCCAGGGCCTCAAGCAGTAGCAGGGGTGGCAGGGATGACGGAATCATAAGACTGTTTGAGGACAATTAACCATTTGACTGGTAAACCAGGTCACATTGGTGTATTGTCAATTGTGTATGTAGCTGTTTGCGTGATAAATGTTTCCGTAGCTGTGTACATAGATGTTGGTTATATAATGTTTCTTGCTGCCTATAACAACTTTTCCTGTTTATTTTCCATTTCATATTACTTTTGCTGAGCTCAGTCATCAGTTAACCTAGGGGTCTTATTGCTGGATTTGTAAATAATGCCAAAAACCTGAAACTCATTGGGGTTGATTTATTAAAGGCAAATAGGCTGTTTATTTTGCAAAGGAATTTTCCCTTAGCTTGGCTCTACTGACTTCCATCATCCAATCTAGTGCATGCAAAATAAGCTTTTCCTTGCACACGGTTGGGTGTTCTTTGCAAAGTGAGTTTTCATCACAGTCACTAAGCTAAAGGAAGATTCTCTTAAAAATGAAAGGCCTATTTGACTTTATTAATCCAACCTCCTCAATGTTCACAGTGAATGAGTCTACACCAGTATAACCAAAGGCAAACGTATTCTTTGTGTTGGACAGGTAGAGAGTGATTAGACCTCTTTTTATTGCTGTCTGTGCTCCCATTAGAATTCACTCTCTCTGTTTTGCTTACTATGATCATTGAAAGAGAAAGTAAAAGAAAATCCCAAATTTCAGGTTGTCCACAGAGCAAAAATAGAGGGGAAATCTTCCATTGGGATTGCTAGCTTTGGTGACAACCAGGGATTCCCTCACTTTGAAGGAATTTCCTCTTATTTCCTGTTTTGGCTGTGAGACAGAAAGTGAAGGGAAATTTCAGCAAATTGGTCGCAAATGGCTAGAAACTGAAAATGCTACAAAAAAAATCTGTGCTATGTGTAATTAGTATTGTGCTAAACTAAATAAATGAAACTGTAGGCTGCTGTACACTGGGTGCTATACACCCCCAAGAAACATAAACATAGAAAACACAGCGCCAGCAGAAAATAATAAATATGCGCAAACAAGCGATCGCTAAAGTGCTCAAAAATAGAACAAAACACCAATTCATATTTTGAAAGTCTTATTAAAGTCTTATGATTTAAAGTGCTCCGATCAAGGACTTAAGAAAAGTTCTGAAGTGCTCCAAGTAAACAAGCTGTGCCGAAAAGTGCAGCGGTGCCACACTCCCCCTCTTGTTTCCCCACAAGTAAAACAAGCTGTGCCAAAAGGTGGCACCGTTGCACCTTTTGGCACAGCTTGTTTACTTGGAGCACTTCAGCACTTTTTTCAAGTCCTTGATCGGAACACTTGAGCACTTTAAATCATAAGATTTTAATAAGACTTTCAATATATGAATTTGTGTTTTGTTCTATTTTTGAGCAGTTTAGCACTTGTTTGCACGTACAGTATTTATTATTTTTTGCTGGCACTGTGTTTTTTATGTTTAATGGCTAGAAACTGACAGGAGCTATACCCTTCCCTAAAGGCTTGTACACACGGTTTGACAGACGTACGACCGAACGGACCAAATTGTATGTTGGATAATGTAACTTGCATACTGACATGCACTACACGATCGTACGACCAAGCTGAACATAGTGACTTGTTATGAACGTATAAAGAGAAAGTTCAGGTGCATGTAATTAGTGTCCGGCCTTTCCTGACTTCTGAGCATGCGTGTTTTGCAGAGTACAACTTTTTGGACCTACTTCTCTGTACACGCGGTACAACGGTCGTATGACTGCTTGTTGGTACAACCAAAGTTTTCTAGTTTGCTCATACAACTCCTGTTGTATGACCGTCATACGTCGGCTGTTCTATTCTCGCATACTAACGGTCGGATTAGCATATAACAGTCGTTCGTACGACCTGTTGTATACAATTGTCGAACTGTGTGTACGAGGCTTAACTTATCTATCTAAAATGAAATACCTGTAAATGCCTTTAGTTCTACTTTAAGTATGGTCAGAACATACGCATTTTATCAGGTTAGATAAACCAAAGTCCAAGAGAATTGCTATGCACTCTAGTAACTTTTTCATTTACTGTACTGTCCAAAGTCTAAAAGTGTTTTCAATAAATGATAATGATAGATGGGTTCAGACGCAGTCAACATTTTCAACTTGCTTATAGCAGCAGTAAATAGCAATAGATGATATGATATTTTAAACTACTGACAATCATAAATTCTTCACCTTTACCTTAGATCCTATACACAGTACAGCATATAATCAAGCAAGTAATAATCAGCAATACCTCCAAGTAATCTTTGTACTATGTCCCACGGCATTTTACACCAAGGTTTATTTTTTGTTAATATGGTAAAGTTGATGATTCTTATGAATCCCATTTTAAAGCTCCATTCATCATCCTGACTTGTGTCTCTGTTTTCTGTTGAACCACACATATTCAAGCTACATTTTTTGGGAATTAGACATTAAGGCCTCATACACACGGACGTTTTTTGACGCCAGCGTTTTCTGGCGTTTTTTGCAGCTCTCCATATTAGTCAATGGCCCCATAAAAACGTCGGCATTTTTGAGCTGTACATGGCGTCGGCGTTAGTGAAAGTAGAACCCACGGCCATCAAGTTCCGAGACTGTAACGTTTTGGCGTTTTTTGACACCGCAAAATGCTAACAAACGGCAACAACCACCAACTAATATTGTACCGGCGTTTTCTGGCATTTTTTGACGCCGACGTTTTGAGGTTGAAAAATAGCAGAGGGGTGATTTTTTAAAAAAAAACCCTATTGACGCCGACGCTCACTAACGCCAATGCATAACGCCGAAAAATGCTGATTTTTTTTCCTTGACGTCGGGCCCGACGTTTTCTTTATTTTTAAAGATACGCCCGTGTGTATGAGGCCTTATATTCACATAGTATGGAGGAAAATGTTTCTGCATATAATATTCCTATAATTTTGCAACAATAACATAAATAGTAATGGCAGCAGCAATGGCATTTACCTTACCCCTAAAATATCAGAAGCACACACTTACACTGAGGTGTATGGATTTCAAAGGTATTCATTAAACAGTATCTCTAAACAATTTTTATAGTTGTGGACAGAATGGAAAACAGAACTCCTGTCTGCTATTTTTCTACATGTATCTTTGCTGCCTGTGTCCCATTCAGGAGACTCCCTCTCACTTCTTGTCCTGTTGATAACATTGTCACTGGGAGATGAAGTAAAGAAGCTGGGCCACAAGTGGAGGACAGTAGAGGTAGGTATTGCTGAACGTGGCACCACATCCCGTATATATTGGGAAAAGCAAAAAAGGAGAGGATAGAATAGTGGGACTTTGGAGGCTGTCTCTATATTTCCCAAACAGGAAGGCACTACAGTGAAATAATATTAAAATCCATATTTATTGTAGTACATTAAAATACACATATAAGCTTAATAGCATGTTGTGCATGAAAAAGACCAAAAGGTAGAAATAGTACAGTGTCAGCAAATGTGGTGTCTGGTGGGCCCAAACCAGGGTGATACTGTAAGTGCATCCAGTGTCGCTGGAGGGCGGCCTGACGGGATAACTCTACTGCCACATAGAAATCGCTACGCATTTCGCTGAGAGCTTCTTCAGGCGATCCTAATGGTCATTGGACAAGAAATTGTTATTAGTATAACCAACAGTAATCCCATTTACAAATAAATTAAATGCACAACATATTGATACATTACATGTCTCTATTTCACTGTCTGCACAAGTTTTATATAAGTAAAATTTCATCCATTCAGGCTGGAATCAATGCAAAATGCACATATGTACAGAAATATTTATCCAAACAATTAACAAAATATCCATCCTTTCTACAACCATCCATATCAACCCCTTAATTGGAAAAGCACACACCAATGTTATGGTAGTAACTCCACTCCGTCCCATCCGTGAGAGGCCGACCAAACATCCAGGCAACTAGGTTGGGAAAAAAAAAAAGAAGCTGGGCCACAAACAGCAAAAATAGTGGGTTCTTATAATTCCCTACTCATACTATTAACATAAAAAGTTTGGTGTTGGATATACTTTAATGGGTATATTTCTGCTATGTTATTTGTATGGGCACATTTGACCATTATTTCTAAAACATATAGCATAAACCATGAAAAGGGACTAATTTCTTAATTGATACAAAAGACAAGAAGGAAAGTACACCCTATCATTGTCTTGCCTTTGCCTTTTACTTGCTGGTAGTGTTGAGCGAACCTGGACTGTAACGTTCGGGTCCGTACCGAACTTTCGGGTGTCCGTGGCACGGACCCGGACCCGGACATTTCAAAAATCGTTCGGGTTCGGTCCGGGGTTCTGCTATTTTACTCCACGTGTTGAGAAGCTGCAGGGCAGCCAATCAACAAGCGTTTCACTGGTTTGCCCTTAGAAGCCATCACAGCCATGCCTACTAATGGCATGGCTGTGATTGGCCGGTGCATCATGTGACCCAGCCTCTTTATAAGCTGGAGTCACAGTGCTGCAGTCACATGCTCCTTGGGTTAGTGTAGGGAAAGGTAGCTGACGGCGTGAGGGACAGATTTCAGCCATTTTAAGACCTGAACCTGCATCCTGAGATAGATTACTTTACTACTGCTGTCTGTGCTGTTGCTCTGAGGACAGATAGCAGAAATTAGAGATTTCACATACCGCTGCTATGTTTATTGTATCGTCTTTATATGGGTAATTT
>BLSH010076094.1:575273-586212 GCA_018402905.1 Glandirana rugosa | reverse complement strand
TCTTTATCTCTGAGCCGTCTTTGCACATCCGTAAACGAACAATGTTTTCTCTGAGTTTCAGCTGAGAAATCAGAAAACAGAATTACATGGGTATTTTCATATTTAAGATCTTGATGCTTTCTTGCCTCAGCTAGGATCCAGTCTCTGCCCCTGTAATTCAGGAATCTAACTAGGAAAGGCCGCGGGGGGGGGGCTCCTGGGGGCCGAGCACCAGTAGGAACTCGGTGGCAGTGTTGCCAGCAGTCCGTATTTTTACAGACAGCCCGTAAAAATAAGTAATTTCCCTCCCTGTCTGTAGGGCCCGTAATTATGGCAAAAGCGCTTGTAAAAATTGCAGTGACCAGGTCGCCTGGGAACTGCGCATGCACAGTTCCCAGAGCGGCCCGATCCAATCCTGTATTCGGCTTGCTCCGGCGGCCAGGGCTGCCTGGTGGCTTAGGGGGGGGCAGAATTTGGCAGAGGCTGGGCAGGCGGCGTGCTACTACTGGCAAGGTGAGTGATGTCATGACACATCCACCGCCCGCCAGCATTTAAAAAACGGTCACCAGGAGCTGAGCAGGCAGAATGGAGGAGCCCTCATGGTGGTCTGTCCTGAGCGGAGTGCAGATGATATTCCAGATTCCACGGGGACAGCGTCACAGCCCAGCCCAGGCATCCACAGCATGAACGGACCAGGCAGAAAAACAAGGCAAGCCTGCATTCTCAGGGTTGGTTGCAGGAGGAATAGTATGATGGGCAGGGGGGATGGTGTAATGGGCAGGAAGGATGGTGTAATGGGAAGGGGGGATGGTGTAATGGGCAGGAAGGATGGTGTAATGGGCAGGAGGGATGATGTAATGGGCAGGAAGGATGGTGTAATGGGCAGAAAGGATGGTGTAATGAGCAGGAAGGATGGGGACAGGAAGGATGGTGGTATGGTGACAGGAAGGATGGTGTGATGGGCAGGTGGGATGGTGCCAGGAGGGACGGTGACAGGAAGGATGGTGGGTTGGTGACTGGAGGGATGGTGGAATGGTGACAGGAAGGATGGTGTGATGGGCAGGAGGGACGGTGTAATGGTGACAGGAGGGATGGTGACAGGAAGGATGGTGTGATGGTGACAGGAAGGATGGTGTGATATGGGCAGAAGGTATGGTGTAATGGTGACAGGAGGGATGGTGAGATGGTGGCAGGAGGGATGGTGTGATGGTGACAGGAGGTTATGGAGGGATGAAGACAAGAGCTCTTTAGAAGTGGGGACATAGGTTTTAATGATCCTAGTGGCTACCATGGATTTCACCTCACTTTCTGTGGTGGTTATGGGACAGAAAGGGGAAATCTCTCCAGTTGGACATAAGTGACAAAAGCTGATGGACTAAATAATCCACCCTTATTATATCGAAAATAACAGGAATTTGTAACTTTTGTAGAATGCATTATTGCTCCTAACATTGTGCCTGCTTAGCAAACTGCAAGTTACAGTTACTCTCTGTGTAATGATTTCGCTGATTATCTATTCTATAAGAAAACATATTTATTACGTGGTTTTATAATTTTAAAGGACACTTTGTTTTATTTTCATTTGATTTGTTTGAGAACATTATATTAAATATTTAGCAGTCTAACCAATACTGGTATTTGTATATGCAAGTATCAAAAGGAAGCACATTACCGTTCTTTAGTGCCTAATGCAAAGAAAAGTAAATTGGGCCATAGGAGAGCAAGCTCCCTGCAATGATTTTCCTTAAAGTAAACCCGTCATGAGGAAACATGTAGGCTGTCATGGCTAACCTCTCTTTTTGAAAATGGCAGTTCCCTGGTAGTAATGTTGACCCTCTTGCTGACCCAGACAAAGTATGCAGACTTTTGACATGTGACTTTTTTTCTTACTTTCCTGATGTGAATAGCTGTTCCATGTCACTGACATAAATTATTAGATTTAGTGGGTCAGCAAAACAGCCAAGCAACTAGCATTTTTTGAAGGACCTCAGAATGTTAACCCTCATATTACTCTCATAATAGGCCTAATTTATTTTCATTCTGCATTATGTAACATGATTGTGAGCTTTAGTGTTGCTTCATGGTCACATTGCAGTCCTTGTTTAGTTCAATTGCACCCCCACATGGGTTTCTATAGGAATAGATATTTATTGGTACTTTATCATTTTGGCAGGAGACCAGCACTGATAGTTTTTTGCAAAGAGAGAACATTAGGCCATACGAGGGCCCCCTTACACTAACCTTCCAAGTAACCCTTACACCCCACTTCTAGCACTAATCCTCTTTAATATAACCCCCTATGTACATACTTACTTCTCACTAACTTTCCAAAGCTAAAAGATATCAGTGTCCAAGTACTATCAGCAGCAACTTGTGCTTCCCAAATTCCTAGTTGTCATGACATATATATATTTTATATTGCCATTTACCAATATAGCCACAAGATGGCAAAATCGCACAACCCATTTAGAAATATACTGCAATGAAATGAATCACAAGTAGATGTAATACAGTTTAAATACTAATTTTCTGCACTTTAAGGGGTTTCATCAAACCAATTAGGATAAAAGGGCAAAAAAATGTCAGCCCCATGCACTTGCAAGGTCCAGCACTCTCCGTTTTAAAAGACCTGGTTGTGACAAAGGGGGCAACGGGTCTATTAAGTACAAGGTAAATTTAACTGGGGTGTCTCCCAGTGAGTAAACTGTCAAGTTGATTAGGGTTAACCATCATACCTACCAAAAGTGCACTATAGGCCGACACATTGGTAGCCCTTAGCCTGCCCACTAGAATAGGGCCAGAGCGTGATCATCAGGATAGGGCTGCTGATAGGGCAGTACAACCAGTCCTGTTGTGCCAGGCCCCATCAGCTTAACAGGGGGCCCAGACAATAATTTCTGCCTAAATAAATGCAAAAGATTTTGCTAAATCTAAACCACACTCCCATTCTTTGCTTACCAGGGAATAATTACATTTTCCTGAGCCTCATCTGGTCAACAGAAGGGCCCAGTAGGTGACAGCAGAGAAGGGACCTTTTTCCTTTTTCGGGGTGCAGGCAGAGAAGCCTGTGCCGCATATTGTGCTGCCATAGTTCCGGCTGTGGTGCCCGCTGCTTATGCCTTCTCTGGCAGAGTGATTCTCTTGTACACCACTCCCTCAGTAAACGCCTGAGGGTAGACTGATGAGAGGCGGGTGGGTGGCTGAGAGGCCGCAGAATGCCTAATCTGGTGATGTGTGGCAGTGTACGACTTCAAGCAAACAGCTGCATACACAGTGACACTGACTGCTGTGGAAAAATGGTACAGTACCCAAGCTCCCCACTGTGTGCCTATGATCATCATTATGATCACAGCACAGCAGGTGCTCTTTGGTTCTGTTGCAGTGTCACAAGGGACTAGCAACAGAGGACATGAAGACAGAGAGGGGACCAGGAAGTCTGCAGTCATCGTGTCTTCATAAAGGTGCAGTGAGTAGAAAAACACCCCCTTCACACCTATGCCATGTCCCTGTTGCCCATGATTGATACAGCTAAATTTGATCATCATCATTGTCATCTTAAAAAATCACACAGTGCAGTTGCAATGAACCACAGCACCTGTGTTGTGTGATTATCATGATGATAATCATACCTCCCAACAGTACCGGATTGGGCGTGACTTTCCCGCATTTACACCTCTGTCCCGCTATCCCACTGTACAGGGGCTTTGCCCCACATAATTCTGTTAATTAAATGTTGCCTAGAACCTGCAGCTGTGTGCACATTCAGCACAGCCATGGATTGGTGAGCAAGGTGGCTGGGTGTGCTCTGTGCAGCCCCCATGAGAGACTGCAGCTGTCAGATCCGAGCTGTGATGTCGGGTATGGACGGGACTGCTACCCAGACCCGTCCCCATTGTCAAGGAACCACTGCATAGGGAAAGAGGCATTCGTACATTGCTGGCCGGAAAAAAGTGCCAGGGCAGAGTTTTTTCAGTCTGCAGTAGTTGAAAGTGAAAGCAGAGCAGCTCCCCAATGGCTCCTTCAACAGCTTTCCTGCTCTGTAGAGTTGTATCACGATCCTTATCTCCTATCTGGTCGGGGAGTTCAGGAGTTGAACAGCGTGCAATGAGAAGGAAGCTGTGACAGAGCCAGGTACAGAAAAGTGCTTTCAGAAAGGTCATCATGTGGAGGATGGTGGAGTTTTTGGGAAGGGGAGGGGGGGTGGGAAGATGAGGGCAAAGGAGAGGTGTGTGTGTGTTGCAGAGGGTGTAGCAGCTGAGGAGAGGTGCAGTATTGGGATGTGCATGGATGAATGGACTCAGTACCTAGTGTTCTCTTGAACCCTGTGCATAACGTACTACAGAGCCCAGTACATAATGCACTACAGAACCCAGTACATAACGCACTCCAGAACCCAGTACATAACGCATTCCAGAGCCCAGTACATAACGCACTCCAGAGCCCAGTACATACAGCACTTTAGAACCCAGTACATAACGCACTTAAGAGCCCAGTACATAACACACTCCAGAGCCCAGTACATAACGCACTCCAGAGACCAGTACATAATGCACTCCAGAGCCCAGTACATAACGCAATCCAGAACCCAGTACATAACGCACTCCAGAGCCCAGTAGATAAAGCACTCCAGAACCCACCTTCTTGTACATAACACACTCCAGAACCCAGTACATAATGCACTGCAGAACCCAGTACATAATGCACTCCAGAACCCACTGTCTCGTACATAACACACTTCAGAACCCAATACATAATGCACTTCAGAACCCAGTACATAACGCACCTTCCTGTACACAACCCACTCCAGAATCCTGCACTCTCTATCTAGCACCCTCTTGAACCCTGCAACTTGTGCATAATGCACTCCAGAACCCTGCCTCTGTAACTAGCACTCTCCTGAACCCTGCACTCTGTACCACACATTCTCCTTAACCCTGCACTCTGTACGTAACGCACTCCAAAACTATGTTCCCTGTGTAAAAGGAACTCCAGAAACCTGCAGTCTGTACCTAGCACTCACTCTCTAGCACCTTATGGATAACGATACTAAAATATTATTACGATTGCTATTTTTCTATGTACGCAAGTTGATTGCAATACACTGGATCAAGGAGGTATTCCTCACGTTATCATTATGGAAGGCTCTGGTTAATGCCAATGTGACTCTGTATAAAATGACGTATGAGGCTAGAGGATGCCCAAAAAATTTTATAGAATATGGAGAAGATGGGTGGAATCTAAAGAGACGGTAATAGATAACCCTTGAATACAACTGACTGATATATAACACAAGACCTGTACTAAATAAAATATAATATATAGATAAAGAAGTGGGTGGGGAGGGGGGAATAGCACACTCCACATGGATTTAGAGGTGAATGACCTCTTTTTGTTTTTCTTCAGACTCTATTTAGTTTTTTTAGATAGAATTTCTTTACTGCATATATGCTTGTTATAAGGAAAAAAAAGGTGAAAAAAGTAGGCCTGATGTACGTAGACTACTTCAATGTGATGCTGGAAATAAGAACTCAGATACAGAAGGATGTTTGTGCAGATATTTATTGTACTTCAATACTTGTGAAATATCTTTTCATTACTCTGTTAATGTACAAATGGCAATAAAAACTTCTTTGAAAAAAAAAAAGTTAGGGTCCTTTCACATGGGCGTTCCAATCAGGTTTTCAGGCGGACCTGATCGGATGCTTTATTCAGCCCTATGGAGCGGTGGATGTCAGCGGTGACATGTCTGATGATATCCGCCCATATCCGATCTGATCCTGTCCATGAAATCCAGACAGAAACCCTATATTCCTTCCATCTGAAAAATCGGATTGGATTGGATCGGATGAAAACAGACAGACGGATCCATTTTCATTCGATCTCATAGAGGAGAGTGAGGCCTTGACAGGTCCAGCTCTGCACAGTGAGCGGAGACGGATCTGTCATCCGCCTGCTCAGCGGGGATCAGAGGATCGATCCCCACTGAGCAAAGTGGAGTCCGTACATGGACAAGCCTGTGTAAAAGGACCTTGGGAGAAGAGTTGACGGGGATGGAACGATAAGTTGTTAATGAGAGTAAGTGATCTAATCACTAAGGGTCCTTTCACACTAGCGGAGTCCCCTGCCCTGCAGGGATCAATCCGTTGATCCCTGCTAAGACGGCGAATGACATGTCCTTCTATGCTCACTGTGCAGAGATGGACCTGTCAGAGCCCCCGCTCTCCTCTATGAGGATTAGATCAAAAGGGATCCATCTGTCCTTTTGATCCGATCTGATCCGCCGTATTTAGCTGATCGGATGTCAGCGGACATGTCACCGCTGACATCCATTGCTCCATAGAGGAGAGTGGAGCGTCCATTCAGGTCCGACTGAAAAACTGACAGGCGGACCTGAATGGCCCGTGTGTGTGAAAGGGGCCTTACTGAGTATGCAACTTCTTTATCTTTTAATTCTTGCTAAAATGTTGCAATGTAAGCTGGTGCTATGACCACTGCCCCAGGTTTCCTGTTTTAGGGACACTCCTTTGTCTTGCAGAATCCTTTGGAGCCACCCTACCAGGCAAGTTGTGTCTCCCTAAACAGTATGCATCTATAGATACATATAGCCCCATGGAATAGGATGCCAAGACACTCCCCTGCTTCCCTCTCCTACCTTCTCCAACCAAACAATCTGGCTAGAAGACTGCACTGTCCACTGGTACCTCTTTCCTGTTAACACCAGAAGTTCAGGGAAACAGCGCTGAGAAAGCAGGAGCCAGCAGCATTGAAAGTTGTAAACTGCAAGTGTTGAGGTAAGAGTTTTAGCAAACAGTTTACTGATGAATGTTTTTTTCTTATTGCACTCAATGTGGTAAGCTAAATAATTCTGAGAGTTTGATACTAATGTAGCGCCCCCCATTGTGTAGGCGTTTTTGTGAGATAGGGTTTTTTTCAGGAAAGGTAAAATTTAGTCAGGCCTGACTGTAGGAGCAGGCCTGAATGTTTTGATCGGGCTTGGAGAGTGGCTCAGGTAGGACTGGGGTAGTCCAACAGATGATGTCACTAAACCCTCCTACCTTCTTCTGGGAAGCACTGGAACTTTCCAGAATGAGGGTGGGACAAGAGGTGTCATCATTTGTAGTGTCATGGGAAGCCCTGGCCAATCGTCAATCTGGATTGGCAGGGGGCAGGCCTTCTCATATACTCAGGGCTGGGTCAGTCTGGGAGGAGTTGTCAGAGGTGGAAATCTCAAGATGTAGCAGAGGTGCTATGGAGACCTCTACCCAGGAGGAAGCCCCCAGTCTGGGGGGGGGGGTGACCTTGAGGCCTGGAGGTTCAGGTGCAGCCAGGAGTGGAGGGGATTCCTGGAGTCGCACAAGGGAACAGGAGGGCAGCATAGGTGCTACTGAGCAACTTTAAAGTGGTGAGTGACAGACCTTGGGAGCTGGAAGAGTAAGTGCTGGAGCAGGCTGGGAGAGGAATAGTGGACAGTCTGTGGAAGCCTTGTGAGTAAGTCAGGGGAAGGAGTGTCACTGTGAGGAAAGCAGGTCCGTGTGGTGGGCTGGAAGTTGTAGTCCATCAAAGGCCCAGCTAGCACCCAAATACTTTGCTACAGGCTTGTGATCCCAGGCCTGTAATGGGTGGTCCTGCTGACAGAGTGCAGGCCTCACCATGTGCTAGCGTTGGTGAAGAGAAAGGAGTAGAGAAGCTTAATAAATTTCCTTTCAAGCTGGGAACCAAGTGATGTGCTGGAGAGTAATGAAGGAGCAATAGTCTGCAAGTACAGTGCTGGAAAGAGAATTGCGAGGAGAAACGGTCAGCAAGCTGAAAGCTGGAGAGAGTTGTGAGGAGTAATAGTCTGCAGAAGGATGGTCTGAAGGGCAAGTGTGCATATACAGGACTGTATATGGAGGTCATGTACAATAATTTCTGGGGCATCCCACAGTCACCCCTTTTCCTCATCCAAGTTATTTCCCCTAATTAAAACAACAAAAACAAGAGGCGGCCTGGTCAGTGTCTACGGATGTGTGAGATATGGTGGGATTGAGGGCAGCTATCAGGTGAACCACAACTAATGCTACTCCCAAGGGAGCACATGGCTACACTAATTTAAAAACCACTATAAATTTCTGTTAAAGCTGAAATCATGAAATACATAAACTAAGCACTTTAAGTTATACATTAATGTATTCATTTAAAAAACACAATTAGTGTAGGTATTCCACTGTAATCCCTTATACAGAGGGGGCCAGCACCAGGAGAGGAGGGGAGCAGCATTCTTTTGTTGGGGATTGGGGGGGGGCACCATGGCAAGCCACACCCTCCTCATTGAATGTGGGAGAAACTATTCATAAATGTATTCCAATCTCTCCCATGCAAGTGTAGCGGTACCCTGAAGGAGCTGCTAATTTTATTTATATTTGTCCCGGGCCTCTGCCCCTCAACCCCAAATAACTGTCCCAATCCCTCTGGCACACCTAGCAATAGTGTACTTGCAATGCACAGTAAGACAGACACAATTGGAGTAAACAGAAGCTTTGTTTACTGGTAGACTTCAAACAAACCACACACCGAGATTCAAATGACAGAAAAATAGTAAACTGTGACATACAATGGTATAAACAAGGACTCAAATATGCACTTCAAATTAATACAGGCAGTCAGCTTGAATGGCTCTTAAAATGACCTATGCACTCAGGCATAAAGGGCAACTAATCTGGCTTAGTAACCACCAGTCTGTTTCCCTCGAATTCTGAGATCACAGACCCAAGTCATGAAAATGTGAAGCTATAGGCCACCAATACAAATATAGCAGTTGTAATGAGAGTTCCCCTTAAAAGGTAGTCACTGGATTCACTAAACTACTGATACCAAAAGAGTGATAGTGAGTGTCACGAACCTGGTGGTGTAGTCTGTCTTGTGCAGGGAACAACCGCTCTTGCGCATCCGATTCAAGGACACAGGCGTGCGCACCACCGCGGAAACAGCCAGATTTTACTGGCAGAAATGTTCCTTCTCTAACAGTGAGTGTTCTCACAATTGAGATGTCCAAGATCTCTGGCTATCCTGGCGTTGGTGCACTTGATGTCCTGGTAGCGAAGTGAACAGTGGTGGCTGAACAGCAGAGCAAAAGAGCAATGTCACCTGTACACAGGATTTAATATCACTCAGTCTGTGCAGTGTCCCTGTCTCCTGCAAATGGGCACAGATACCCTTGGAATCAATATATTATCTGTTAATGAGGGACCTGTGTACAGGTTAGTATAATCTTCTAATTCAGCTGAGTCTGTCTCTATGGAAGTTATATGAAAAACAACCGAATATATTCAGACACAGATGTATTGTTTGTTCACCACACCAATCAATCGATACAGAGGTCAGTCCAGCTGTTCAGGGTGTGCTGAAGATGCTGAAAATGATGATGTCCTGTTGCCCTTTTTGCGCTTCAGCTTCCACTGTGCTGCTGCAGTCTTCTCCAGAACGACCGATTCTCACTCTATGGATGACGCTGGCTCTGGAACAGACTTGAACGCTGGTTTGCTGGTCCCACTTGTCACCCTTTAGAATACTGTATCACTGCAGCTGGCTGGGACACCACAGAAATTTAGCTGGCTGGATCGCTGTTGGTAGGCCTCAGGCTGCAGCCCACCTGGGAGAGACACACAGGATCCTTGCTGGTCGACCACGCAGTTCCAAGAGACTGAAGCAGACCACTGTGCTTAAATAGTCCCCCAAGATGCACCATTTCCCCCTGAAGTCCTTTTCCACCTCACAGTCTTGTGGGGAATGCAGTTCTTCCTGAAGGCAGTCCAAGGGAAACTTCCTGGAAGTGAACTACGAATCCCAAGATGCACTGCTTCTCCTGGAATAAAGACTGTTATTGTAAAACGTGACAATATCATCTTCCTTTCTTTGGCCACTAGAGGGAGTCTGCTCCACACGACAACACTGCACTCTGTCGCCAAAATGCAGACATAAATATATATATGCTCCCTGCTAAAAGAGTCTGTATACTTTCAGTGGCCCCTTGGCATAACCTCAGAAATAGCGGGCAGCAAAGCAGGCCCCTGCTACACAAGATTAAGGCCCTTGTCTGGTCCATCGATGTGAATAGTTTTAACCACTTGCCGACCGCAGTCTGATGGCGACAGAGTGGCTCGATATCGCAAACGGCTGTCATATGACGGCGGTTGCAAAACTCCCTCACTGTGAGCACGTGCGCGCTGCCAGAGGCGCGCTCGTGCGCTCACTGTGTTCGGGGCACAAGTAGGTTCCCCCCCAAAAAAAGGGACTTTAAATAGGTTGACCAACCACTAACATTGTATAAAAATATAATATTTTATTAAATGTAATATAAATCAAAAAGAATCATCGAATATAGACAAGACAAAGGGAATAAAGGAAAATCAAAATGACATATATATATTAAAAACAGTCACAATTTCATTGCACCAATGTTGCCTTGATGGAATGTTGCTCTGAGGAGCACAGCTGATGAGTCCGTTGTCCGCAAATGTAGTGCGGTTACCCTCCGTGATGGAGTGCGGTTACCCAACATATATGTTTCAGAGCCTTAAGCCCTTCATCAGGGGTAGCTTGTGCTCCATCAGCATCATCAGCTGTGCTCCTCAGAGCAACATTCCATCAAGGCAACATTGGTGCAATGAAATTGTGACTGTTTACGAGACTCCTCGTGTCGACTACTACGACTACCTCGTGTTCGATGGGGACTACTTCCCGAATTCCGAGACTTTGTATATACAACCCATTGGCGTGAGGTAGTGCCTCCCATTGGCGTGATGTAAACGCCTGTTGCCTGAGTAGTCGACACGAGGAGTCTCGTTGTAAGGTAGTTCCGTTGTAACCACGTTACTTTAACACTGACAAAAATTATATATATACAGTAAAACTAAAAGGAAATAAGGGAAACAGAACAGATATAAGCTACTAAGAAAAACTAAATATAATGTAAATTATTTTA
>BLSH010076094.1:550181-563599 GCA_018402905.1 Glandirana rugosa | reverse complement strand
GTTGTCCGTGCGATCGTTCGGGTTCCGTCCGGACCCGGACCCGGACTTTGTCCCGAAGTTCGGACGGACCAGCAGAACCCGAACGTCCAGGTGTTCTCTCAACTCTAATTATAAGTCCATTTCTTATACACGTGCCTCAAGGTTGGGCACCTAGGAATAAATAAAACAGATAAAATAGCTTATGTATATAACACAGTATAATGATCCTGGGTGAATTCTGAGGCATATATTACTTTTGGAAAATAGTTATATGTAGTCCTCATCCGAGAGAAAGTATGCATGCACCCAGACTGGAAACAGTGCAATAAAATAATCAAATATGTATACACATAAAGTTCGGTCTCAACATCATGGATATTGATAGATGTCTATGAACCAAGCTGGTATTGAAGATTGTGCTTCCCTTCACCGGTGTATGAGTAGTGCAATAAATGAATTTTTCAGTCCCGGCTTTCTTTAAACGTTTTCCCTCATCATATATAAAAGTATATAAAAAAACAAAAAACACTCCTTCTGGTGTGATAACGTTTTGATAAAAACAGGTTTATATAAAACTTTTGTATTAAAACTCACATTTTGTAGATAGAAAACGGATAAAATCTCCCACGAGCGCCGCGCTCGTTTCCTTTCAGCATTAACTTTTCCAACAACTTCTGCTACCGCCTCGGTTATTTTTTATTATTTGCCCTCATTGACCTCCAATCATTACTCTTTAGTTATCTGCCACTGTTTACCCTCTGTATGCATGTTTTTTATCTGATATTTTACCAATAGCGCTCCACTATCTCTGACAACCCTTCCAAGGTGGCTAGTAAAACCCAGACCGGTTTCCACCTTACGGCAAGTGAACTCATGCAAGGTGAAAAAAAAAAATATATATATATATATATATATATATATATATATATATATACCTGTATATATAGGAGTTGTCACCCTTGATACCAGCATGCACTAAGAACTGAAAACGTTACTAGTTTATTGTGGGATTGTAAGGATGAGCAGAGGTTTACATTTCCTTTTCCCAAAATGTCTGCAAACAACTAGTGTTGCAAATTAAGGTGGTTTGAGGGGGGGAGGGGTTTAAGGGTGCAATGGGATTAAGACGGCTTCTAAGGGTTACAGAAGTTACTTTCAAGTATCCTAAACCTGTACCTGTGCTAAAAAATGAACCCCGGTTAGCCTCTTTAGTTTATGGTTTTACACGGAAAAAAAAACAGTGCAAAAAAAGGCAAAATTGAATGCAGCAGTACACAAATAACAGAAATTACAAAGGAAACAATGGGCCCATTAACACATAAAAACATAGAAGAGTGACAGCAGAAAAAGACTGAGTAGTCCATTGAGTCTGCCCTTTTTTATTTTATTTTTTTTCGCCTTAACCTCGTTGTCTGACTATAGATTTATGTTTATCCCAAGCAAGTGTGAAGCCATTTACTGTTGACTGTCTCGCAACCTCCGTTGGTAGTTTATTCCAATCATCAACCACCTTTTCAGTAAAATAATACTTTCTAAGATTAGTTTTGAACTTCCCTCCAGTTAGTTTGAGGTCATGACCCCATGTTCTTGATTTTGGTTTCATATTGAAAAGACTGCCCTCCTGAACCTTATTCACCCCCTTGATGTATTTAAAGGTTTTAATCACGTCTCCCCTCTCCCTTCTTTCCTCCAGACTGTACATATTAAGTTCCTGAAGTCGCTCGTGATATGTTTTATCCCCCAGACCTTGCACCATTTTTTTTACCCGTCTCTGAACTTGTTCTATCTTATCGATATCTGTTTGTAAGTGAGGTCTCCAGAACTGCACACAGTATCCTAAGTGAGGTCTCACTAAAGATCTATATAGAGGAATCAGAACCTCCTTCCTCCTGCTGGTGATCCCTCTACTGATACATCTCAGAATTCTATTTGCTTTTCCCACTGCCTGGTCACACTGTTTGCTCATTTTGAAATCATCTTAAATAAGCACCCCCAAATCTTTTTCTTCTGTAGTGCTGGCTAACACTGTACCCCCAATGCTGTACTCTCTAAGGGGATTATTTTTCCCTAGATGCATTATTTTACATTTAGAAATATTGAACTGCAGTCTCCACTGCTTTGACCAATCTTCCAGCAATGCCAACTCATGTTCCATGTTACAGACACCTCCAGGGATATCAACCCAATTACACACACTATGTATCATCAGCAAAGAGACATACCTTGCCCAACAAACCTTTAGTTAGATCACTTACATAAAGGCTAAATAGAACAGGACCCAGTACAGAGCCTTGTGGTACCCCACTAGTGACTGGTCCCTGTTCTGAGTGAACCTCATTTACAACCACACTCTGGGATCTATCCTTTAGCCAACTGCATATCCACTGAACCACCCAAGGGTTAGGTCCTAGCTTGTACAACTTTTGTATCAGATCATTATGTGGAACTGTGTCAAATGCCTTGCTGAAATCAAGATACGCTATGTCCACAGCACCACCCTGGTCCAAAACATTGGTAATCTAGTCAAAGAATTCAATCAGATTTGTCTGACACGATCTGCCCTCAGTAAAGCCATGCTGCTTTGGGTCCAGCAAGCTGTGTATTTATAGGTGATCAATGATCCTTCTTTTCAGGAGTGATTCCATTACTTTGACTACGATTGATGTTAAACTCACTGGCCTGTAACTACCAGCTTCTACCTTGCTGCCCTCCTTGTGGATAGGTACAATATTAGCTATCCGCCAATCATGGGGAACTCCTCCTGTTAGAAGAGATTGATTAAAAAGATCTGTTAATGGTCCAACAACTATATCTCAAAGTTCTCTTAGAGTTCTGGGATGACTACCATCAGGTATTAAGCTTTAACCGAGCCAGTTCCTCTGCTACCTCTGTCTCCAGAAATCCTAGAAATGAACCATCATTACTAGAACCAATATGATTCCCTAACTTTTCTGAGAAGACTGAACAAAAGTAATTGTTTAAATGGTTTGCTACATTATGGTCTCCCTCAACATATGTGTTGTACCTAGTTTTCATTTTAGTGATCCCATTGTATTTTTTCCTTCTATCACTAATGTTCCTAAAAACTGGATTTTTTACTTACCGTAAAATCCATTTCTCTGAGTTCATTGACGGGCACAGCATCTTCATGGACTAAGTGAGTTATACTGCCCTCTGCAGGAGTTGACTAGGCAGAACAGGCAGTTCTAACAGCAAAATAACAACAGACAGACCCAGCCCCTCCCAGGGGGCAGTCCCCACTGGCAGATAACCCTCCACCCTGCTCTGCTAGCTCAGTTCATAACAAGCAGTGCAATGTAAACTAGAGGGATGGGGGCTGTGCCTGTCAACGAACTCAGAGAAAGGAATTTTACGGTAAGCAAAAAATACAGTTTTCTCTTTCGTTCGTTGACGGGCACAGCATCTTCATGGATTAAGTGGGACGCCCAAAAGCAGTGCCAAAAAATGAGGGGTGGGTAACGGAACAGCAAAGAACTTCTTCCAACAGAACCCTCTGTGAGGAAACCAGAACGTGTCTCACACGGCCGCCTGCAAAACACTTGCCGGCCAAACGTAGCATCTGAAGATGCTAAAAACAACAACTTTGTAAAACTTTTGAAAAGGTGTGCAGGAAGGGCCAGGTAGCCGCCCTGCACACTTGAGATACACACGCATGATGTCGGAAGCCCAGGAAGCGCTAATAGCCCTGGTAAAGTGAGCCGTGGCCGGGAAAGGAGGCTCTAGACTCCGAAACAGCATAGGCTTGGAACACTGTCTGTCTAATCAAACATGAGATAGCGGCCGACAAGGCCGCTAACCCTTGCGTTAGCCAACACCACAATAGTGTGGCCGCCAGATACACCCGCCGGGCCCGAACAACACCCAGGGAGTGCAAGCAACCTCCATGGGGGAGACGGGCGCGGGCAGAACAAAAGAAGGACAATGTTCCAATTGACATGGAAAAACAACACCACCTTTGGCAAGAAAGAAGGTGATGGGTGTGGGACTGCTTTATCCTTGTGTATGACCAGAAAAGGAGACCTACAGGACAGATCCGCCAACTACCAGGAAGCCACTTCTGGCGAAAGCAATTGTAGCGATATCTCCCTTATATTCTCAAAAGGCAGCTTCTGAAGTACTGAGAGGACAAAATAGAGGTACCATGGCATCAGAGGTGACCATACTTGGGAGGGCAACATGCCGAGCCCCCTGCACGAAAGTAAGGAGCAAAGAGTGCGTCGCCAAGGACGCTGGAACAGGATCAGTGGGCAGAAATCTGACTCTATATCATACTCAATGTCAGCTTTTGGTCGAGACCCTGCCTCAAAAAAGGCCAGAACCCGAGCAACCGAAAGGGATCGGGAATTCTACCCCCTAGTCTCGTACCAGGCGATAAAAGCCCTCAGGTGCAGTGGTAAACTGCTGGGAAGTGGCCCTACGTGCCTAAGCATGGTGGGAATCACAGAGTCTGAGACAGCCCCATCCCTCAAATACCTGGGATTCAACAGCTAGGCCATTAAACCAGAGAGAGAAAGCAGGATGTCAGATGGGTCCCCAGAGCAGAAGACCCAGAGCCAGAGCAGAGGCCACGACAGCCCGCATGGCTGACCCTGCCAGAACAAACATGGATCTGGCAACGGCCATGGCCTGCCTGTCAGCCGGGTCCTTAAAGGATGGCGTGCCTTCCACCGGGATCGTGGTCGCCTTGTTCAGGCGAGGCACAGGGGGATCAACCACGGGGGATAATGCCCACTTTTTTAACAGGTCGTCCTCGAAGGGATAGTGCACAGAGAAACGTTTGGGTATGGGAAGTTGGCTCTGAGGCCGTTCCCAGTCTCTGTAAACAAACTTGTCCAGGTAAGGCACATACAGAAAACCTTAGCCACGCGGGCCAGTTTATGTGACCCAAAGGGGACCGGCACCTCCTGTGAGGGTCCAGCCGCATCGTCCAACTTCAGGGTTTCATGCACTGATGTGATCAGGGTGCTGACTAGTGCCTTCTCGTGCGCAGCAGTGGCCGCCGCAGATTCGTCCTCACTATCGTGAGAATCCGGGGCCTCACCATCTGACATCTCAAGAGGGGGTCCCCGGCACGGTGGAGCCCCCATCAGGGTCCGAGTCCTCAATGGAGGAAGGGGGGCAGGGGGCACTTTCTCGCCGCCTTGCGCTCCCACAGAGTCGGAACCGACAGAGCGCCAGGAGGGATCGCAGGCCCTGAGGCGCTGGCTGCAACAATGGAGTGATCTGGTGGGGAAGCACCTGCATTGGCTGCCATTGCGTCACCCATCCTGGTAACACGCCACCTGACTGAGGCCTAACTACCAGGAGACCAGGCACCCCCCACCCCAAAATGCTGCGCAGGACTTGCTTCAGGAGGGTAACCCCTGAGGGACTCACCACCTACCTGCCCAACTGCCCAGGAGAGGAGCCGTGCCTGCTGCTGTCCGCTGCTGCCTTGCCTGCCTGTCCTCCACGCTTGCTGCTGTCCCACAGAGAGAAGCTCTCAGCACTGTGTAGGGGTTAAAAAGGCACTCCAGGGACCCCCCCCACGCACACAGGTTGGCCCATGTGCATAAGCCACAAGAAGATGGCCGCTGCTGCACACTAGAGGCCAAAACCCCGGCCAAGAGTGCCACGACTACGCCAAAATGGCCGCCGGGCACCCTGGAGGCCGAACCATGGGGCTGGCCACAAGAAAATGGTGGCCAGACCATGGCAAAATGGCCGCCAATCGCGATTACGACCATGCCAACCGCCCCAGCAGCACGAGGCAAGGAGGGAACAGCTAAGGGCCCTGAACACCCCCACAGGATCTCAGAGGGGGGCACAGAGGCACCGGAGGGGGGGAGGGGTCATGAAGTGAAGGAGGGAGAAAGGGGGGACCAACCCGCCAGCCTAACACCCCAGGGGGAAACCCGTCTGCTCCCCCATATCCCAGAGGGATAGGGGAGGCGTACTTACCCATCCAGTCGGGCGGAGCGGGTATCCCACCTGAGACAGATCTGCCTCACCCATCAGGCCTGGGGGAGCTGTCGGCCAATGTTGGCACTATGACACGGACTCAGGAGCCCAGTCATATGTGCACTGGTGGGACGTTTAACCCGCGGGGCCACCCTGTCCAGTTCGAGGCCTGTCATGGCCGACCCAGCGTGGAGCTAAGGTCTGCACGTGCTCGATGGCCGGCTGGGGATCTAAAACCCAGCCTGTCACCCAACACGGCTACTTGATTGCAGTCTTCATCTGTTAGGCTGTCCTGCAGAACAGCCGAAGTGGACCAAGAGAGGTACCACAGATCACAACAGGGAGCCAGGCCTACTCCTTGCACTAGGCAGAGAATAACTGAGCTAGCAGAGCAGTGTGGAGGGTTATCTGCCAGTGGGGACTGCCCCCTGGGAGTGGCTGTGTCTGTCTGTTGTTCTTTTACTGTTAGAACTGCCTGTTCTGCCTAGTCAACTCCTGAAGAGGGCAGTATAACCCACTTAGTTCATGAAGATGCTGTGCCCATTAACGAACAAAAGAGAAAAAGGTTTTATCTCCTTTCTTAATAAACTTAGCAATTTCCTCCTCTTTTTTGAGCTTTTTTTTTTTACTTCAAAATTTTTTATTGAATCAAGTAAAGAGCATATACAAAGCAATTGTAAGCATCAGTATATAAGCATATGATAGTTGAGACAAGTTTTATAATGAGTCATTGCATTAAAGAATCGAGAGTAATCAGGTTCAACAATAAAGCGAGTTATAACAGGGATAATATCAAGGGGAAAGGGGGATAGGACAAAGTGGGCTGCTCCTTGGTATGGTACAGCTCACCTGGTCCTATCAGAACAGCCAGGTGGACAAGTCATAGCATTGTCCTTCAAAGGAAAAGTTGTAGTCATCAGAGAGGAGGTGTATAATAGCTCTTCAATAACCACGTTCAGTGTGGTAAGCTGCACTTGGGGGTGATTTAACCAAAGAGGCCATCTCTTTTGAAAGAGCAGGACTTGTAAGTGGGCCTTAGCATACATCAATTCCATGAGGCCTTGGTTATTCAGAGAGGTGAGCACTTCAGCTATAAGATGGGGATCCAAAGATTTCCATTTTCGGGCAATGAATAGCCTAATGGCAATAAGAGCGTGGGTTAAGATTACGTGGGTGTTAATTGGCCATGAGTCAAGATCCAGCCCAAACAGAAACAATCGTGGAGAGAGGGTGATAGGCTTGCTTAGCATGTCTGACAAAAGTTTGGTGATATCATGCCATAGTGAAGCCAGCTTCGGGCAGGCCCACCATATGTGTATTGTGGTTCCATGGTGACCGCAGGATCTCCAGCAGTGGGCCAAGGCTGTAGAATAAATCTTGGCTATCTTTTTGTAATCCTTCCCAGTGGGTCAGGCATTTCCAGAATTTCAAGGGCCTTTGCAGTATATTGAGCCACTGCTGGGGAATGTATGTGCACTGGAGTTGGTGTTCCCATTTCAGCATAGCACAGGTTTTATCACTGGTGTCCGTGTTGATCTATAACTTGTAGAAGTAGGAGATGCCCTTCTCTTTGGAGTTCGTATGGAAATAGAAGCGTAGGGCATGCTAGATAAGAAGATTGTTTGAGTATGTTAATTTAGAGAGAACAGCACGAATTCTGAGATATTTGAAGAAGTCTGCGGTGGGCATATGAAATTAATTTTGTAGTTGTTGGAAGGAGAGGAGTGTATCTTTATCGTATAGAAAGTCCAAAGAAGTGATTCCAGCTTGATACCAATTAGAAAGCGAAATGTCTGGTAGAATGGGTTGAAGAGTTTGTAAAGGAAGGTCTTTGAGAATGGTATATGGGATACCACCTGACATTTGCGAGATAGAATAACATGTTTTAATTGTTGCATTGGCAGTGTATAGGAAGTTATGCTGAGTCTGATTCTGTAGTATAAAGCAGAGAGTGTTAGCAAAGGATTCGAGGCTAGAGCTGCTCTTTAAATTTGTAGCCAAGGAAATTGCGTGACTGGGGCCCACCAGTTTTTTGCTTGTTCAAGAATAGAAGCTTTATAGTAGGCGGATATGTTGGGTGCACCCATCCCCCCCTGAGGCAGTTGGGAAGCAGAGAGTTGTTCTTCTAATCCTCGAGTGTTTGCCATTTCAGATGAACGAGGTTATAATGGCTTACAGTTTGTCGAGATGAGAGTGCAAGAAAGGTATGGGTGAGGTTCGGAAGCAATAGAGTATGTGTGATAATAGATAGATTTTAGAGAGCACAATGCGCCCTGCCCATGAGCCTTGCACAGCTTTTAGGGTTTGTATAGTTTTTTGTAATTTGTCCAGCAATCAAGCAAACTTTTGTGTGAAAAGTTGTGAAGAGGGCGAGGTCAATACTATACCCAGGTAGGGAAGTGAAGAGCTTGGGGCCCAGGAAAAGGTTGCAATTTTGGCAATGCTATGTTTGATTTCAGTGCCCAGATTAACGCCAATCATGGCGGACTTTGAATAGTTGATTTTGTATAAGGATGCTTTGCTAAAGAGATCCAATGTGTGGTGAAGGTGTGGGAGCGAGAGCCATGGTTTCGTAAGGGAAGTGATCACATCGTCCGCATAAAGGCCGATTTGGTGCTCACTGTCATGAACGGGTATGCCACATATAGAGCTGTTAGAGTGAATGGAAATCGCTAAAGGTTCCATAATGAGTTAGAAAATCAATGGGGATAAGGAGCAGCCCTGGCGCGTACAATTTGATATTTTAAAGGGCTCTGAGAAGATCCCTGCGTTGATCACTCTGGCCTTTGGGGCTGAGTAAAGAGCCATTATGGCTTCGTGAAGGGTGCCTGAGATGCCGAATTTTAGTAGCACTGCTTTTAGGAAGGACCAGTCAACTCTGTCAAATGCCTTCTCCGCATTTAACGAGATTAATAGAGAAGGGGTTCGACTGCGCTCCACCCATTGAAGCAGATTGATGTATCTTCTGGTGCCATATGATGCCTGCCTGCCATTCATAAACCCTACTTGATCTGGGTGAACTAATTGGGAGATTACTGTGAATAAGCGGCCAGCTAATAATTTGGCATATAGTTTCAAATCTGTGTTTAGCAGAGAAATTGGCTTGTAACTGGCTGTATCTTCCGTGGGTTTACCTGGTTTGTGAATAGTAGTTATTGTTGCTTCCAGTGCCTATTCCGGAATATTACCAGTTAGAAAAGTATGATTAAATGCTAGACATAGATAAGGGTTTAAAATGTGTGCAAATCGTTTATAGCATTCATTGCTAAAGCCATCTGGCCCTGGTGCTTTAAGTAGTGGTAATGAAACTATTGCCTTTTTAATTTCAGGTTCAGTGAAGGGCATTGAGATGTGTTGTAGTTGTTCATGTGAGAGGGACGGCAACTTTAGATTGTCTAAGAAGCTCGAGACAGCAGATTCACCTGACTCGGATAAATTATAAAAATTGGCTGAAGCGGTCTGCAATAGCTTTGGGCTTTGGGGTTAGAGATGCGTGACTTCTCTTGAGAGAGAAGATATGGAATTTTTGCTTTGACTAGGTGTTTTTTAAGTTGCTTAGCCAGACAGGCCCCTGGCTTGTTATGGTGAGCATAGAAGTTTAATTGTAACTTTTTTAGCCAAGTCGAAATTTGAATGTAGGTGGTCACTTAGGGTCTTTCTTAATACCCATAAGTCGTTCCCAACAGAAGAGGACGGATTAGTCTTATGTGTTTTTTCGAGAGTGGCAATCTGAGCCAACAGTTTGGAGGTAGTAGCATCATGGTTTCTCTTTTCCTGGGCCCCGAACTTCATAAGGAGACCTCTCACAACTGGCTTGTGGGCATTCCAGCAGCTGAAAGGACTCTTAACAGAATTTGCATTAATTTGAAAAAAAATCTGATATTGCAGATTCAATATGTTTCTGGCAGTTCGGGTTTGTCTATAGGGAGGTATTGAGTTTCCACCTCTTGCCCATTGTCATGTGGGTGGGGGGGAACAATTTGATTGAGATTGGAGCATGGTCCGACCATGTAATATTGCCAATTTTTGCTTCTTGTACTGCTTGAAGGGTGATTTTGTCTACCAGAAACAACTATCCTAGAGTAGGCGGAATGAGTGTGAGAATAGAAGGTGAAGTCCTTTTCAGTATCGTGCAAGCAACCCTCGGCATCATGAAGATCTTCCGTTGAGAGGAAGTTTGACAGGGCCATGGACTGTTTCCTGGAGGTGTTGGAGGAGTCTAAGTCTGCGTCCACAACGTGGTTAAAATCCCCGCAAATAATGAGGGGGTGGTGTCGAAAGGGAGCTAGCTTCTCTGCAACTGAATGATAAAACTGTGCTTGGTGGGTATTGGGGGCGTAAATATTGACCAGGGTTAATGTCCGGTCATTAAAGGTAGCATGCAAGATGATGTATCTACTTGAGGAATCAATTTTGGAGTGCAGCAGTTTAAAGGCCACTGTGAAGCATATAGCAATTAATACTCCTGCTCTTTTTTTAGGCGCGTTGGACATAAAGCACTGCGGGAATTGTTTATGACTGCATGTGGGCGGTTTTGATGCTACGAAATGCGTTTCTTGGGCACATGATATCGGCCCTACATGTTCGTGCCTCTTTCCAGAATAGTTGTCATTTAAAGGGGGAGTTAATGATGTTATGTTGATAGCCATGGCATATAGTGGTTAAATCAGAGGGAGATCAAATGAAATGAGGAAAAGGAGTACAGCTGCTATTCTGTGCTCTTAATGGTTGCAGCAATAATAGATAAAGTATGTGAACACTGAACTTGTAGCTTGGTCAATATACAATGCAATCAAGAAATCAAAATTAAAGGAAAAGAAAATCTGGTAGGTAGCAGACAATATCAAGTGCAAATGTCAACAGTAATAAAGGAACTGTAATCTAAAGTGCATGGCACTTTTTCTATAACTTGGGGGGTAACAAAGACTTGCCGAAGTAGACAAAAACAACAAAAACAACAAAGAATGGAAAATACTCAGCTGAGACTTGGTTGCTCATGTGGATATTGTTTAGGATGCTCGGATAAGAGGTCTGCGACAGGTACTATATATTATATGTATTAATTTTTTGATTTTCTATAATGCATAGATGCTAAGTGTGGGCTAATGTTTTATATATGGCATTCTGTTTCCCTATGCCCACCGTGGCGGGGGTAGTTTGGCATGGATCTTTTGGTGGTCATTCGGGCGCCCAGCCTGGTGGGGGCAGCCATTTCCTAGGCCTACCCTGCCCCCCATCCTGTCCATCTAGATGGGAGGGACTGTGGCGAGGTGTTGTTCCACCCATGGCCTGGTGACCATGGCCCGGCTCATAGGATTGCCACATCATCCCTTTAATCCAGGACACATATGATTTGCACAGGTTCTGAGGCTAATTTAATGCAGATAAGGCACCAAGTGAGTTTAATTACAACCTTAATCATTCACAGAACTTGTGTAATTAATATGTGTCCTGGATTAAAGGGATGATGTGGCAAGCCTAGTGGCTCAGCCGATTCCAGTCCTTAAGATGTGCCCGCCCCAGAAGTGACGTCAGGGGGCTGCGCCGGCCCGTCACTTCCAGGGGGACCGGAATAAGAGCACAGGGAGTTGGGCGTCCTTTGTAGCGGTCCTCCAGCGGCACTCGGTACTGGTGCGGTGTCCCTACTGTTATACTACAGGTAAAGGAGTACATATAAGAGCAATTGTGAATGTATTGATGCTCCCAGACCCTTGTGGTCTGGTGATAAGCTGCTAGAGTATGGCTGATGTCTTCTATATATTTTATAGGGCACAAGTGGCCGGTTAGCTTGAGGGAGGCTTGCATTTGGGATGCCGATTCTCCCGCTTGGGAGTCTAACCCTGTGCTCAACCTCCGGTCCAGTGACTACTGGACCTGGCAAACAGCTCTGGCGCTGCTGCCTTTCTTCCTAGAGCTGGCGCTGGGCATGGGGAACCGGATGCCTATGGATTAAATTGTTTGTTCTGTGACATGGGTGAGCATCAATATGATTTTTGTTAGATGCAACCTGATAAATGTGAACTGTGAATTATTTGTTATTTATGTACAGTAACAGAGTCTTTTTGTCTGTACTAGAAGTAGAAAGTAAGGAACCACCCAAGAAGAAGCATTAATCTGCGTTACCTCCTCTACTTTGTGCACAAAAGTTTCATTGTATTGTTCTAATCTTTCTATATACACAGGATTTTAAAGAATTTGTGTATTTAATAAATATATATTTTTAATTATATTGACTGTCTCAGTAATGCTCACCATGTCAAGTATTGTCCATTAAAGTCCCGGTATATAACCGAAGAAAATGTCACTTGAACAGCACAAATAAGGAAAATGGAGTTTCTCCTTCAGTGAAATTCCCTCGATGGTTAAATTGGTTATTTTGTGGTAAATTCAGTTACGATGAATCATGTCTACATACCCTATTAAAAAATGGTAGAATGCAAAAATGTCCCTCTGAAATTGCCCTTTTATCCCACTCTAGTACTGTACTGTTGGTTTGTATTGTTGATAGAGCTTTCCATTCAAAGGGGAAATTGTAGCTTTGTAAAAAAAAAAAAAAAATCACTGGGTAAAAGGCAATAATTATGTATATTTTCTAATTTATTGAAATTCTGTGTTGTTATATATCTTCTCCATCTAATAAAAAATCGAAGCAACCATATATCTCTCCGTCCATCAATGAGTCATGCCACATAAGGTTAAGCAAATGACTATAATTAGTTGTGCACCTGAAAATTGTAGCTTATATCTTTAGGAAGCAGTGTGAGATAATTAGCTCATGCTGAAACAACAAAGCGCATTCCTATTTCTGGCTGTTTTTTTATTGGAACATTTAGTACATATAGTACTCCTCACATGTAAAAATGGGGTAAATATATATTATTTAGTAAGACTCCTACCTGGCAATCAACATATAATTAAAATAAAAACTAACAAGAAACTAAAAATATTAAAATATATGCAATGTACCTAAAGGAGTAAACTGGCCAAGAAGCAAAAATGTAACAATGTACAGGGTGGGCCATTTATATGGATACACCTTAATAAAATGGGAATGGTTGATGATATTAACTTCCTGTTTGTGGCACATTAGTATATGTGAGGGACCGGGTGGGACATGTAACAATGTAAAAACGAAGAACCGGTCAAATGAGGAAATCCATGTAACGTATATAAAATTATAAAAATCAAAGAACAATCAAAAATAAAATTAATATACAACTAACGGTCCATCCTCAGAATGATTTATTATATATAAATGGGGTAAAAATGTACACTCCTCATGATATACATGATTTACAAGGTTATTTTTTTGTCGGTCTTTATCCTTACGCGAAACAACAAAGTCGTACTCGATTAATAGAGTGTGACGAAGGATTTCTATATTCGATGTTAAAAGTCCACGTGTTGATTAATATCAGTAAACGAATTGGAATACACCGTACTGAGTAACTACCTGCCTCTCTATATACCAACGAAGC
>BLSH010076094.1:535379-546079 GCA_018402905.1 Glandirana rugosa | reverse complement strand
TGTATGGGTGATCAGGGGGTCCCTGCCTGTCACATAGCGGTGCTGTGGGCACTTCAGATCCTGCCCACAGCACCGCTGCATCTCCTCTCTCCCCCCTCTCCCCCCTCCCCTGTCACACTGCACCGATCGGTGCGGAGAGGGGGGAGACAAGCCGGCACTTCCGCCGGCTTGTTTACATGTGATGCTCCGTCATTTGACGGAGCGATCACATGGTAAACGGCCGCTCCAAGCGGCCATTTACCGGGATCCGTGATGCGCCGGGTCTCCTAGACCCGGCGGTCACGGATGCTCCCAGGTGCGCGCCCCAGGGGGCGCGCGGGAGCGCGATTGTGGGAGGACGTTATATAACGTCCTCCCACAACAATGGGTGCCACTTGCCGACGTGTAACTACGTTACACGGTCGGCAAGTGGTTAATATCACCAACCATTTCCATTTTATTAAGGTGTATCCATATAAATGGCCCACCCTGTATAACAGATTTTGGACAGGACTTTTTTGTTTTACAGGAAATAACTGTAATACATGTTTAATATCTGTTCATCTGTGTCAAAAGGAGTGAAGTGAAGCAAACCAATGTTATTTTTAAATACCAAATCATAAGGAAGAAGCTGTATTTTTAAAATTTTCCTTTACTTTACACTTGAATAAATCAGGTCTCATATATTAACTGATGATGCTCGAATGAGAAATTTTATGGACAATAATTTTGGATCAAGATTGTATCTACTGCTTCCGACTTGGTGTGCTATAGCCCAGATAGCAAGTAATCGTGCTGCAAGTTTGAAAATGACTTGCTGAGCTATTGCTAGACTTGCCAAGTTTGTTGCACAATTGCAGCTAGTCTGCATTGCATGACTCCAGATCAACTTTCTTTGCAAACACTCTGCAAGTCTGCTGCAAGTTCTGGTTCAGTTATGTTGTGTAAGGGTCCTTTCACACGAGCGGATCGTTCGGGTCCGCATGTTATTTTTACAGACGGACCCGAACGGACGCTCCATTGTCTTCTATGGAGCGACGGATGTCAGTGGTGACATGTCCACTGACATCCAATCCGCTCCGACCCGCCAAAAACAGACGGATGGAAACTCTATTTTCCATCCATCTGGCGGATTGGATCGGATGAACATGGACAGACGGTCCGTGTTCATCCGATTCTCCTTAGAGGAGAATGGAGCTGTGACAGGTCAGTCTCTGCACAGAGTGTAGAGACGGTCCTGTCATCCGCCGGCTCAGCAGGGATAAACTGATGGATCCCCGCTGAGCAGCGGGGCCCGTCAAAACGGGCTCCGCTTGTGTGAAAGAGCCTTAGCCCTCATACACACGGGCGTTTTTTAAAGCCACGTTTTTGGGCGTTTTTTGCAGCTCTCCGTGTTATTCAATGGCCCTCTAAAAACGCTGACGTTTTTGAGCAGTAGAGGGCGTCGGCATTAGTGAGCTGTAGCTAGAACCTGGGACCAGTGCGTTCCGAAGCTGCAGCGTCATGGTGTTTTTTTTTACGCCGAGCCGGCAAAACGCTCAATAACGTTGCTTAGCGTTGTATACAAAGTGTTAAGCCTCGTCAGGCTTTCTATTCAAAATCAATGGTTCCCTATGGGAGCCCATTGATTTGAATAGAAGCCGCACCAGAAGTCGGATCACGATGATCCGACTTGCAGTACGACTTGTGTGCTAGGGGTCTTAAAGGGGACCCCCGCAAAAAAATTGTGTGGGGTTCCCCCCCAAGAGCATACCAGGCTCTTCTATCTGGCATGGATTTTAAGAGGAACACCCATGCTGAAAAAATGGTGTAGGGTCCCCCTCCAAATCCACACCAGACCCTTATCCGAGCATGCAGCCTGGCAGGCCAGGAAAGGGGGTGGGGACAAGCGAGTGCCCCCCCCTCCTGGACCGTACCAGGCCGCATGCCCTCAACATGGGGAGTATGGGTGCTTTGGGGCAGGGGGGGCTCTGCGCCGCCCACCCCAAAGCACCTTGTCCCCATGTTTATGAGGAATGAGCCAAAAAATAGTAAGGGGTATAAATTGTAGTATGTGCCATCATCTGAAAAGAGACAATTGAGAGATTGGATGTATGGGGTGTGGGAGTCCCATTAGCACCCAGACACCATAACTAGAGTAGGCATGGACTATCTCAGCACTCAAGGGTAACACAAATATGTGTAAGAAATTGAAAACAATTTATTTGAAAAATATGACATACAAAATCACACAATAAAATCAAAGATACAGCATTGAGTACAAGCTCCAATGATTTTTACATATATTGCCTAAGGTGGTCCCCACAGGGGGTACCACCGGCCATTGGCATGTAAGCTGGATGGTGTAGATGCTCTCAATTAGTTTCGGGGGACTTCCGCTTCTTCAGGAGATTTGAACAGCATACAGCTATATTTCTAAAAGCTATGTATACACAAAAAATAACAGGGCATTAATATTCACAGAAAGAAAATGAATAGGGCTGGGAATAATCAGAGTATGAACTTACCCACAGTGATCAAGCCAACTAGAGAGGTCAAGAACACGCCCACTTAGGGGCTATCCCCCCACCGCGGACATGGGGGACAAAAGGAGCTGTGTAACTAGATTAAAGAGAAAGTAGCAAATAATCCAATTAGTTAGAGACGCCACAAAAGGCATATGAAGGAGTATCCCTGTGATGGAAATAAGAAAAGTGCTGGAAAAGAGGAAAGGGGAATAGAGCAGGAAGAGAAAAAGAAGGAAATAAATGACAAAAAGTGAGAAACGACAGACAGACAGGAAATGAGACAAGAGGAAAAAGGGGGGAGAGGGGAGGCAGAGAAAAAGGGGGAAAGGGGGAACAAAAGGTGAGCAAAGAAGAAGAGATAAAAAAATAAAGAAAAAATGAAAATAAATTAGAAAACAAGAAGAAGGTGGGAGGGAAGAGAAGAGGGAAAGAGAGAGGGGGGGAGAGAAAGAGAGGGGGAGGGAAGGGGAATGAGGAAAAGAGAGGAAAAAAGGGGGGAAAGAAGGGGACACAAAAAAGAAAAGCAATAAAAAATAAGTACCAACGTGCCTGGGGAAACAGAATCAGGGTAAAATAGCAAGATGTAAAATGTGTAGCATGAACCCACCTTCCAAATGGAATGACGGCAGGAACAAATTCCCCCAGAGACACAATCAAAGGGTAAATGTCATATGTTCAAAATATACAAAGCCAGGACTCAGAGGGTAAGCTGAGATCCGGAATTAAGGAAGCATGCAAGAAGCATATCTAAGAAAATAAAATGCATGTGTGTAAATAACTTGCAAAGGCAAACCGCCCAAGCAGACTGCATGGAAGAACATAAATCACTGCACAGCCGACAGCTGCGGAGGCCTGTAGCAGAACAAAAAACTTACCAGACAGAGTAGTGGAAGACAAGATGTCTCTGGGGAAATAGCCGTGCCAAAAGTGAGGCTAGAAGCTCCATTTATCCCCTGCACGGAGACGCCAGGAAATCAGTGATAGCTGAGTCCAGCGCGTCCGTGCCTGGCCCCTCCCACACACTCAGTGAGGCGAGTATGAGGCCAAAAATGGTGCACCCTGGAAAGGGCAAACACCCAGGCAAATGCAGGAACGCTGCAAACAGTGCTGTTGCTAGTAGAGGGGTCACAAGCCTGCCGTATGGGGACAAATATCCCTAACACCGGGAGGCATGAGCACGGTGGGATATGTGTGTAGCATAGACATAGCAATAACAATTGGTATCGAACCGGGAGTCCACTGATAGATCGACAGGTCACCTGGCCGAAACCAAGATACAGCACCACCAACATTCACAGACGGATCAGCCGTCAAGATAAATGACAGGGTGGGATAATTACAATTATAACCATACAGCAAATTTTATTACAAACATAAACAAAGTGACCACCAAGGTCCACATTGTTGCATGTGGAACAAGGAGTATCAAAACATAAAATCAAAAATCAACCAATGTGATGATGTAGAAACAAGCATTAATGGGGTTAGGTAGGGGAAAATCATGAGAAATGTGGATTCTCCCAGTGAACCTACTTATAGAAAAGATCTATAGCTATGTGCCTCATTAATACCCGGGGGAGATTTGGCCCCCAAACGTTCAATCCATAAAGTTTCCCGCTGTAGGATACGACGACCCCAAGCTCCTCCCCTGGGATCCTCAGGGATCACCTCTAGAACCATGAATTTCACAATTTTAATGTTATATCGATGGTACAGACCAATATGTCTGCCCACGGTGGTAAGTTTACCACCATAGGAGACATATAGATGGTATCGAATGCGCTGTCTAAACTCGCGTATGGTCTTGCCTATGTAAAAGGCACCACATTCACAAACCATAAGGTACACTAGGCCCTTTGTTCCACAGTTCGCATGGAACGAAGGTAGAAATTTCTGGCCATTTGGAAGTTCAAATCGAGTGCCTTCCAACATCCAGGGGCATCGCGGACAGTCTCCACAACGGAACGTGCCACTAGGCCCCAGAGGGCATGTGGGGGCAAGTTGGTAGTGACTGCTAGTGAGTATATCTCGAAGAGAAGTAGCTCTCCTAAAAATTAATTCCGGAGTGGAACGAACTTATTTTTTCAGAATGTGATGTTCAGCGAGGAGGTGCCAGTGTTTAGACAGGGCAGACCGCAGCGAGCTATGATGGGCAGAGTAGCGGGTGACCACCCCCACTGTTTCCCGCGTTTTAGGCCTGGGGCGTCTAAAGAGAAGAGAGTTGCGAGATTGTGAAAAAGCCTTATTAAAGGCTTTTCTAAGAGTGGTATGTGTATACCCTCTGGCCAGTAATCGTTGTCGAAGGGCTGCAGCTTGAGAGAAAAATTCCTCATCTTTGGTGCAGTTCCGCCGTAAACGTAAGTACTGGGCGTATGGAATACAGGGTGGGCCATTTATATGGATACACCTTAATAAAATGTCAGATCGGGAGACCTTGGGGGCCATTCAACTGGATTGGTCGTCGTGGGCCAGTTGAATGGCCCCCAAGGTCTCCCAATCTGACCCCCTTAGATTTTTATCTTTGGGGTCATCTGAAGGCAATTGTCTATGCTGTGAAGATACGAGATGCGCAGCACCTGAAACTACGAATACTGGAAGCCTGTACTAGCATTTCTCCTGTGGTGTTGCTATCAGTGTGTGAAGAGTGGGAGAAGAGGGTTGCATTGACAATCCAACACAATGGGCAGCACATTGAACACATTTTATAAGTGGTCAGAAACTTGTAAATAACTCATGAAAGAATAAAGTTACGTTAAAACCAAGCACACCATTGTTTTTCTTGTGAAATTCCCAATAAGTTTGATGTGTCACATGACCCTCTTCCTATTGAAAAAACAAAAGTTGGATTCAAAATGTCCGACTTCAAAATGGCCGCCATGGTCACCACCCATCTTGAAAAGTTTCCCCCTCTCACATATACTAATGTGCCACAAACAGGAAGTTAATATCACCAACCATTCCCATTTTATTAAGGTGTATCCATATAAATGGCCCACCCTTTACTTTGTACAAGAGAACGTGGGTGTGCACTGGATGCATACAAAAGGGTATTGCCTGCAGTGGGCTTTATATACAGATCTGTCTCAATTTGATGTTGATCATTAATAATTAGTCTAATATCCAGAAAGGGGATACTTTTAGGATCATATACATATGTACATTGAAGATTGAGTGAGTTCCCATTGAGTTGTTGTATGAACTGGTGTAGTAGATCCACACCACCAGTCCATATAATCAGTAGGTCATCAATGAACCTGTACCAACACAGCACATGTAGAAGGTATGGTTGGAACAAATCTTCAGAGAAGATTGATCTTTCCCATCCCCCTAAAAATAGGTTGGCGTAGGATGGTGCACACGCTGTGCCCATTGCGACACCTTGGGCCTGTAGGTAGAGCTGTTCCATAAATGTAAAGTAATTTCTAGTAAGTATGAAGCGTAGGAGTTCTAAAATAAAGTCCACTAGAGGCCACGTAGTGTGGTCCTGCTCATACAGAAAGGAACCAGCCATCCGGACGCCCTGCCCATGGGGGATACTCGAGTATAGAGCCTCAATATCGATAGCCACGAGCAGGGCGCCCGGAGGGACATGGACCCCCTCCACATGCCTGAGCAGGTCCGTGGTATCACGAATGTACGATGGTAGACTGAGTACATGTGGTAATAGGAAGGAATCAACAAATTTGCTGGCATTTTCAGTTAGAGACCCTATACCAGATACTATCGGTCTACCCGGAGGAGATCGAATGTTCTTATGGGTCTTAGGAAGAGTATAGAAGGTCGGTGTGTGGGGGAACTTGGTGTTTAGATATTCTAGAGTGTCCTTATCAATCAATCCACGTACATATGCAGCAGTGCAAAGATTTCTGAATTCATTGATAAAACCCTCAACTTGTGAAGAATCAATGGGGACATACCAGTCCCCATTGTTCAAGACTGTGAGGCACATGTCCTGATATTGTGCGTGAGTCATGATCACTATATTTCCTCCCTTATCGGATGGTTTGATGACTAGGTTCTTGCGCTGTAGAAGACTACGAAGCGCTTGAGTTTGTGCCTGAGTCATGTTGGGTGTATAGTGGGTCCATTGTTGTTTTTTAAGGGTAAGGACAGATTCATGCAGGAAAGCCCATATCTCCGGGCATATCATCAAGTCCGGAAATTTCCGAGATTTTAATTTGAAGCTACTATGTTGATGGGGACAAGAGCCTCTTCCCGACAACCCTGGCCGTTGGTTGTCGAGGTCTGAAGGCGGAGGCTTATTGGAATCTGGAAGCCCCCTTTAATAAGGGGGCCCCCAGATGCCGGCACAACCACCCTATGTAAATGAGTATGGGGTACATCGTACCCCTACCCATTTACCTGGGGAAAAAAGTGTACAAAAAAAACACACTACACAGCTTTTTAAAATATTTTATTAAATCAGCTCCAACGTCTTCTCTCCTCTCTTCTCCCTCGTCTTCTTTCTTTTGCGGGGTCTTCTGTCTTCTGAGGGGTCTTCTGCGGGGTCTTCTGCTCTTTTGCCGCTGTCTCCTCGGCTAGCTTCTCCCGCTTCTTCTCCTTCTCTTCTTCTTCTCTTCTTGAGATGTTGACTCGTCACTCTCTTCCACTCGAATGCCGCGGGTCCGTGCTGCACGGTTGCCAAATATTGGCATGGGGCGGGGCCATGCGATGACGGCATCATGGGCCCCACCCTCATGACATCACATCCTGGGGTGGGCCATCACATCACAGCCTCGCCCCAGGATAAGGCAACCGCGCAGCAGGGACCCGGCATTCGAGTGGAAGAGAGCGACGAGTCAACATCTCAAGAAGAGAAGAGATGAGAAGAGAAGAGAAGAAGAAGGAGAAGAAGCGGGAGAAGCTAGCCGAGAAGACAGCGGCAAAAGAGCAGAAGACCCCACAAAAGAGCCGAAGAAAGAAGGCGAGGGAGAAGAGAGGGGAGAAGACGCCGGAGCTGATTTAATAAAATATTTTAAAACGCTGTGAAGTGTGTTTTGTACACTTTTTTCCCCAGGTAAATGGGAAGGGGTACGATGTACCCCATACTCATTTACATAGGGTGGGGGCTTCCAGATTCCGATAAGCCTCCGCCCGCAGACCCCGACAACCAACGGCCAGGGTTGTCGGGAAGAGGCTCTTGTCCTCATCAACATGGAGACAAGGTGCTTTGGGGTGGGGGGGCGCAGAGCCCCCCCTGCCCCAAAGCACCCATACTCCCCATGTTGAGTGCATGCTCGCTTGTCCCCACCCCCTTTCCTGGCCTGCCAGGCTGCGTGCTTGGATAAGGGTCTGGTATGGATTGTGGGGGGGGGGAGCCTACGCCGTTTTTTCAGCGTGGCGGTTCCTCTTAAAATCTATGCCAGATAGAAGAGCCTGGTATGCTCTTGGGGGGGGACCCCACGCAATTTTTTTGCGGGGGTCCCCTTTAAGACCCCTAGCACACAAGTCGCGCCGCAAGTCGGATCATCGTGATCCAACTTCTGGTGCGGCTTCTATTCAAATCAATGAGCTCCCATAGGGAACTGTGATTTTTTCCCTGACGCCAGGCCCGGCGTTTTGCTTATTTTTTTGCAAACGCCCGTCTGTATGAGGCCTTATAGTTATCCCACCACAGGGGTTCACTGTGGCTGAATTTTCATCGTTGCTTCCTGCTGTGTGTAATGATTTTCTTTAATTGGTACTGGGGCAGCCATAGAATCACTTTGGGAGTGGTGTGCAGAGAGGTACTATGAGATCTGATAGGGAGATCAAGGAGTGACTAACCCTAATCTCATTGGTGTAGCACAATTTGGAATGTTTTATGTTTGCTTGTTTATATGCTGAGATTTAGCAAAAAATGTGTGTATTTAAAGAGAGGTTGAAATAGAAACCGCTAAGACCTGGTGCAAGAAAACTGGTAGGTCCACCATTAGAGGACTACAAATCCCAGCAATACTGGAACCTGGAGGCATGGCGTAGGGCCTTCTCTACAGCCATAAAGGGCACCTATAGCATTTCCCTGATCTAGGCCAACCTGAATTTTCTGATGCGTTGGTATCTGGTACCCTCTAGACTCGCCAAACTATTTGCGAACTCCTCTCCCCTCTGTTTCCACCAATGCAGTCTCATTGGCACGATGACTCATACCTGGTGGGAATGCCCTAAGATTAGGGGTTTATGGAATAAAATCTTTCACCTCATTAGGAAAATGACGGTTCTCCGTAATTCAGAATTCTCCCCAAATTGGCCTGCTAAATTATATGGATCCGGAAATTCCCAAACTAATCCAGCGACTTATAACCTTCATTCTAATTGGCACAAAAATAACGATCGCTAGAGCTTGGAAACGCCCCCTAGTATCCTTCAACCAAGTTAAAAAGAAAATTTCTTGGATTATGACACAAGAAAAGACGGCAAGCATTCTTATGGATTCTATGGACAGACATGACGCAATCTGGGATCCCTGGCTTGCATATGTTTCTCGAGCATAAGATTGTGGCCCTTTACAAGTCCCTTCTACTCAGAGGATAGGTCCATCTCGTTACCATCACTCCTTCTCCCTTTCTGTCTCTCATTGTCTCTCTCTTTCTCTTTTCTTCATATTTATGCTGTTTCTTCATGTTTATGCTTCATATTATATCCTGTATTCTTCCTTCTCTCTTCTCCTTCCTTTTCTTGCTTCTTCACCCCAGCTCAGGCTTACTCTTAGACACAGTACTTGTCCAATGTTCTAGGCTCTTACATATGTTATTTGTTTCCACTTCTATTGTATTTATGATAACTACACCTCCCACAGTTATCAGAACAGTATTTTGACTTAATCTGCCTCTTTATTAAGGTTTGGCTCGGTAGCCTATGGGACTTCCCAGGGGCTATCCACCCGGCGGTGGAGGAGGAGTTCATAACCACCCCTACAGCACAGTTTGTTCCCAGTTGGGGTGCTGTGGAGGATTGATTATCTCTACTTCCTTTGGAGCATCTTCTCTCCCCCTTCGGTAGGGGTAGTCAAAGGGCAGACTAATTGAAGGGATGGTGATACGATATTCATAATTCAAGCTCCTCTATGTATTCTGTAAGTAACCTCCCTGAAATTCTCTGCAATGTACTGTAGTCTTGTTTGCTTCTGTTTAAAATTAATAAAAATCTATAGCAAACAAATCCCAGCAATACAGTAACAATGCAGAATACCACTAGCTATAGGGGGTGTATATAGAGAGCCATGCATTGTATATAGATGACTGCACTGTAGTGTGCTGTAAAGGGATCCATTCATTGTGCTGTATACAGAGAGACCCTTGCATTGTGCTGTATGCAGAGAGACTCCTGCATTGTGCTGTATACAGAGACCCCTGCATTGTGCTGTATGCAGAGACCCCTGCATCGTGCTGTATACAGAGACCCCTGTATTGTGCTGTATGCAGAGAGACTCTTGCATTGTGCTGTATGCAGAGAGAGCCCTGCATTGTGCTGTATGCAGAGAGAGCCCTGTATTGTGCTGTATGCAGAGAGACCCCTTCATTGTGCTCAGGGCCGCTGATAGGGCAGTAGAACCAGCCCTGTTGTACCGGGCCCACCCCCCATCAGCTGCACAGAGGGGCCCGGCCATCATTACAGTTCATTACTGCAATTAAAATAAAAATGTTTCTAAAATCCTCTCCCTCTTCTACTTGCTTACAGAGGGGGGGTCATATAATTTTCCTGGGCCCCATCAGGTCAACAGAGGGGCCCAGGAGGGGAGTGCAGCGGAGGGACTATTTTTTTATTTTCGGGCACATGAACATCACGCCGCCCCACTATTTTATTAGTTCCGGCTGGCGGAGCGATACGGAGAAGCTTCGTTCGGCTCCCGGCTGCAGTCCTAAGGAGATATGAAGATGTGAGCGGCTGACAGGGACCAGAAGGAGATTGTGGCTGCAATGGACACAGTGCGTGGGGAATAGAGCTTAGAATATTCACTGTGTCCTACTATGTATCTCACAGGAGGTTATCAGCATTAAAAGTGTCATCACAGGGAGCACAGTAAGCAGGGGCTCTATCATGGCTCTGTGTCACAGTGCTTTTGGGTGCTGACTTTGTTATGGATGTGCTGTGTTACAGTCTGTTACATACAGTAACAGTCGGCGAGTGTAGAAGTATAGAGGAATCCTGACGTCGGCCCTCGGCTTGCTTCGAAGAGGCATAGCGAGGCGGTCGGCCTTGATTATTTTATCACCCCGCCGCACTACAAGTACA
>BLSH010076094.1:522335-535369 GCA_018402905.1 Glandirana rugosa | reverse complement strand
ATCAGGTCAACAGAGGGGCCCAGGAGGGGAGTGCAGCGGAGGGACTATTTTTTTATTTTCGGGCACATGAACATCACGCCGCCCCACTATTTTATTAGTTCCGGCTGGCGGAGCGATACGGAGAAGCTTCGTTCGGCTCCCGGCTGCAGTCCTAAGGAGATATGAAGATGTGAGCGGCTGACAGGGACCAGAAGGAGATTGTGGCTGCAATGGACACAGTGCGTGGGGAATAGAGCTTAGAATATTCACTGTGTCCTACTATGTATCTCACAGGAGGTTATCAGCATTAAAAGTGTCATCACAGGGAGCACAGTAAGCAGGGGCTCTATCATGGCTCTGTGTCACAGTGCTTTTGGGTGCTGACTTTGTTATGGATGTGCTGTGTTACAGTCTGTTACATACAGTACAGCCAACAAAGTCAGCACACAAAAGCACAGTGACACAGTGCCATGATAGAGCCATGATAGAGCCCCTGCTTACTGTGCTCCCTGTGATGATAATCATAATGCTGATGATCATAAGACAGAGATGATACTTTTACACTTAATTTGGGGGAGCAGTAAACGTGCAGTGGAGCTGCATTTTTACTGCCCCCAAACCAATCCCCTTTAACTACTTCCTGTCCAGTGACGTAGCAGTACATCACTGAATTGGAAGGATGATATCTTGGTCAGCACTACAGCAATGATCAAGATATCATTTTTTAGCCCTAGCACAAAAGTAAAAGTAATCCTAGTGGGGAAGCCACTGGATTGCTTTTTTATGTTGTTCATCCCTTGTGAAAACAGAAAAAAAATGTAAGGATACAGTGTAAGATTTTTTTTTTATAAGTAATAAATTACAGTTTAAAAGAAATTTAAACTGCCCTTGCTCCTTCGTGCTTATTAATTGCAAACACATGTTGGCTCCACACACATATACGGCTAAACGGCAACAAACCTGTATTTCGTTTCAATCCGGGGTCAGGGGCGAGGCCAGGGGTGGGGTCAAGGGCGTGGTTAAAGGGGGCCCCATCAGGTAGGCTGTACGGGGCCCCACAATTTCTAACAACAGCCCTGATTGTGCTGTATGCAGAGAGACCCCTGCATTGTGCTGTATGCAGAGAGACCCCTGCATTGTACTGTATGCAGAGAGAGCCCTGCATTGTGCTGTATGCAGAGAGACCCCTGCATTGTGCTGTATACAGAGAGGCCCATGCATTGTGCTGTATACAGAGAGATCCCTTTCACACAGCACAATGCAGGGGTCTCTCTGTACACAGCACAATGCATGGGCCTCTCTGTATACAGCACAATGCATGGGCCACTCTGTATACAGCACAATGCAGAGGCTCTCTGTATACAGTACAATGCAGGGGTCTCTCTGTATACAGCACAATGCATGGCTCTCTATATACACCCCCATATAGCTGGTAGTATTCTGCGTTGTCAGATCACATGGTACCTCTTTGCACACCACTCCCAAAGTGATTCTATGGCTGCCCCAGCACCAATTAAAGAAAATCATTACACACAGTAGGGAGAGATGATCAAAAGTTAGCCACAGTGACCCCCTGTGATGGGGTAACTATTACACAACATAAGGCTGGGTTCACACCTATGCAAATTGGATGCGGCTTAAACCGCATCCAATTCACAGGACACTTGAAAACACATTGTTTTCAATGTGTCAGGTTCACATAGGTGCAGTGCATTTGCTGGCCGCATTGCACAGAAAATGTATGCGTTTTGTGTGCGAATTCCCAGCCCTTTGCGTTCAATGGGAGCACATCTGACCCGCAGATGTGCTCTGCAATGAACGGGGAACTTTTCCCCTGCTCGAGGCACTTACCCCTCCCATCCTGGGCAGCTGCTGTGCTGTGAGAATGAACAGGAGCCGCCAAACAGTGGCTCCGTCCCTTCTCACAGGCAAACAGGCTGGGATTTGCACCGCTATGGTGTGAATCCAGCCTTACTGAACCAGAACTTGCAGCAGACTTGCAGAGTGATTGCAAAGAAAGTTGATCTGGAGTCATGCAATGCAGACTTGCTGCAATTGTGCAACAAACTTGTGAAACGTGGCAAGTCTAGCAATAGCTCAGCAAGTCATAACTCGCAGCACAATTGCCTGCTATCTTGCATGTTTCATAGAATGACTTATTTTTTCTTGCCAAAAACGGACACTTGCATAACACTCGCTGTAGACATGCGGGGCTCTTGCTGTTGACTTGTGGAGCTCTTGCTGTAGACTCACCAATGCAACTTCACTTTTGCTAAAGACTTGCCATGCAAATTTGCTACAAGTTGGAAAAGTGTCAACTAGAACTTGTGCTTCAAGTGTTCTGTAAGTGTACAACTTACCAGGGAAGATGTGCAACAAGATACCAGGCTTACAATTCAATATTACCACAAATGTGTGGCAAGTTATCCTTGCTATCTGGGAGTATGGCACTGAACTAATGCAGTGGCTCTATCTGAGCTACCCCTGATCCATTGCAGTCTCATATGGAGTCTAAAGGTATATATGTACGTACAGTATATACTGTATATATATATATATATATATATATATCCCAGTAGTGGTCTGGAACACAAGATTAGAGGATTTCATACATGTCAGTCTACATATGTGGTGTACACATTATTGTGCCCCTGTAATTTAATTTACGTGGGGGGGACTACGCAAAGCATTAAAGATCGTATAGCCCTAAAATCGCAGCTCTATACAGTGTTGCCAACCTCCCAGATTGAAATGTACTGACACGACACCCAAAATTTACTGGCACAGTCAAAATTTTACTGTCATTTTCACAAGTTACAACATTACAGTTTTACGTGGACATTTCAGTATATAGGTTACAAACATCTAATATGCAATTAGCAATGTGATTTAAAGTGGTTGTAAAGGCAGAAGGTTTCTTTTATCTTCATGCATTTGACGCAATCTCCCGCACGATCCCGCAACAGCATTCGTGCGGGAGATCGCGTCGAGTCAACGTGGGAAGAAGAACAGAGGAAGAACAAAGGGAGAAGACCTGGCAAAAGAGTAGAAGACGGCACAGTGAGAAGAACCGGCAAAAGAGCAGAAGACGGCACAGTGAGAAGAACCGACAAAAGAGCAGAAGAAAGAAGACCCCTCCGAAGAAATAAGACCCCATAAAAGAGCAGAAGAAAGAATACGCCGGACAGGGGAGAAGAAATCAGAGGGAGAAGACGCCGGAGCATCACATAGGATGGGGGCCGGGATCTGGGTGCCCCCTTTTTAAAGGGGGCTTCCAGATTCCGATATGCTCCCTGCCCGCAGACTCCGACAACCACCGGCCAGGGTTGTCGGGAAGAAACCCTTGTCCTCATCAACATGGGGACAAGGTGCTTTGGGGTGGGGGAGCAGGGCCCCCCCACCCCAAAGCACCAACACCCCCATGTTGAGGGCATGCGGCCTGGTATGGTTCAGGAGGGGGGTCTCGCTTGTCCCCACCCCCTTTCCTGATCTGCCAGGCTGTGTGCTCGGATAAGGGTCTGGTATTGATTCTGGGGATACCCCCACACTGTTTTCTTGTGGGGGGTTCTCCTTAGAATCCATACCAGACCAAAGGGCCTGGTATGCTCTTGGAGAGGGAACCCATACTGTTTTTTTTTTTTTTTAATTGGCGTGGAGTTCCCCTTCCAAGACCCTCAGAACACAAGTCGCATGCCAAAGTCGGATCAGTTAAGACAATGATCCGACTTTGATCCAACTTCAGTGGTATTCAATGGGCTGAAGTAGGATCAAAGTTGGACAAAAGTAGTACAGGAACTTTTCAAAGTGGGTCCAACTTGTGTCAGACCAGTTAAGATGGCTTTCATAGGGAATCATTGATTTGATGATGTAATGCGACTTGTGCTCCTAATGTCAGTCAATTTCTCGGAGTAGTGTGAACCCAGCCTTATTCATATCCTACTAGAAAAAAATAACATAATTTGTACTAAATGAATGTTCTACTTGCTATTCCCAATGCAATGTATTTATAGAATAATCTTTATTCAAGACATGTGGATGTAATGTATTCAACCACTTAAGGACCTGAAGAATTTCCCCCTTAATGACCAGGCCATTTGGCACTGCGTGGCTTTAACTGACAATTGCGAGGTCGTGCGACGTTGTACCCAGACAAAATTTATGTCCCCTTTTCCCACAAATAGAGCTTTCTTTTGGTGGTATTTGACCACCTCTTTTTTATTTTTTGCGCTATAAACAAAAAAAGAGCGACAATTTTGATAAAAAAACAATATTTTTTACTTTTGCTATAACATATATCCAAAAAAATTTTAAAAATCTAATTTCTTCCTCAGTTTAGGCCGATATATATTCTTCTACATATTTTTGGTAAAAAAAATCGCAATAAGTGTATATAGATTTGGTTTGTGCAAAAGTTATAGCGTCTACAAAATAGGGAATAGATTTATGGCAACTATTATTTATTTATTTTTTACTAGTAATGGCGGTGATCAGTGATTTTTAATGGGACTGCGGCATTGCGGTGAACAGATCGGACACCTTTGACACTTTTTTGGGACCAGTAACATTTATACAGCGATCAGAGCTAAAAATAGCCACTGATTACTGTATAAATGTCACTGGCAGGGAAGGGGTTAACACTAGGGGATGATCAAGGGGTTAAGTGTTCCCTAGGGAGGTGTTTCTAGCTGTGGGGGGGAGTGTACTGACTGGGGGTAGAGAGAGAATGCTGTTGCCGATCATTGGGAACAGCAGATCTCTCTCTATTTCCCTGTCAGAACGGGGATCTGTCTGTTTTCATTAACAGATCCCCGTTCTGGCTCTCTGTGTGGAGTGATCGCGGGTGGCTGGCGGATATCGAGGCCGCCAGCCACGCGCCCACAAACCCCATTCCCACGACCAACGTACAATGACAGTGATTCACAGGAACGTGCTGATCTGCCGCAGTAAAATGACGACGGCTGGTCGGCAAGTGGTTAATCGATACATCTGTGTAATGTATATAGGAAGACTGCGCTAACCCTGACAATCACTGCACTCCTTTTAACACAGCTGCAACAATAAAGTGTGATTTCTACACCCAAAAGCATAAAGTCATAAAAAAGGCTGCGCTTGTGTATAGGACATAAATCAAATGCAACATAAAGGTGAATTTCACAGAAATCAAAGAGTGTAGGTATCAAATAATAAAAACAGTGAATAAGCTCATGAATCTCTCTGTTGTTAAAGGGGCACCCTCACTCTCCGTTGGAACGTATCCTCCCCTGTCTTCTATTGGGGTTTCTGTAACTGCTTTCTTGAGTGTGTGTGGAGTTGGGGGTACTGTATGACCACAGGACCAAATGGTCTCCTCAACTCCAGGACAAGCAACACGGTACCCATAAGAAAGGGATGGACTAGATAGTGTAATAACGTTTACACAAATTGATTTATTAAAAAAAAAAAAAAAAAACGGAGAGTGAGGGTGCCCCTTTAACAACAGATCGGCACGGCTCTGTGGAGGCCCTGATCCACACAAGCGCCTTAGACCTCCTGTAACAAGAGGTCCAAGAGATCCGGTAAGGGCATAACCATCCGTGGTGGAGGTGTTTTTTCACTTTTTGAGACACTGTGGTGCATGCCTGGTTACTCTTCCATAAGATTTGATTAAGGACTTTTCTAATTCTAATTTTCGTCACTTATCACACTGGACTTATTTATTCACCTTTATATGGACTCATACGGGATTGGAGATTCATGAGCTTATTCACTGTTTTTATTATTTGATACCTACACTCTTTGATTTCTGTGAAATTCACCTTTATGTTGCATTTGATTTATGTCCTATACACAAGCGCAGCCTTTTTTATGACTTAATCGATACATCTACCACACCTCCCTTTGTTTTAATTTTAGAATCCTGTCCCCACCTCTCCTATCCCTTGGCATTTCTTCCAAAATCATGAATCTCAACTCAGCATCTTTGTGATAATGTTCCATAAAATGTTTTGGTACTAGTAAGCCTGGTTGTTTTCCTCTGATAGAGCCAGTGTTGCCAACCGTTAGTATTTTTTTTTTTTTTTTTAAATCAAATTTGTTTATTTGTAAAAGACAGGAAACATTACACTTTAGAAGCCGTATACATTATAGATAGCTCAATATACAGAAGACAGGCATACATCATTCTATATACAGATAAGGAAAGGATTACTCTAAAATGTATCTGTTGACCACTTACAGCACAAGTATAGCACTTTAACATATGGATATGCTCATACATATTGCCACATATATCTCCAAAATCCGTTTACCTGCTCTTATAACTACATCAATAACATAGAGATATAAAAAAGAGAGAAGAAGAGAGAAAAAAAAAAAAAAGGAAAAACCATCTCCTGCACTAAGCTCTGTTCCATAGCAACTTATTACATATATTATGAGATATATCACCCCTCCAAAAGTCTGTCCATTACTTATTCACCAGGAGCCAGGCCCGGGGTATCCAGCCAGGCCTGCCAGATTGAACAAAACTTTTTAGGTGCCTTCCTATGAAGATATGTGTGTTTTTCCCGTATAATCATGGTATTAACCTGTTCTATCCACATACGTTGTGTGGGTACTCTAGGGGTTATCCAGAACCTAGTGATCTGCTTTCTGGCTACATATAACAAGCGTATAACGGCTATATATTCATTAGGTGATAACTTATCCTCCTCCACAGCACCCAATAAACATGTTAAAGGATCTCGTTTTAATTGATAGTTATATACTCGTGTTATGGTATGTAGGACCTCCGTCCAGTAACGAAATAGTTTTGGACATTTCCACAGCATATGTAGCAAATCTCCATGTTCCCGCTCGCATTTGGGGCAGTCAGGATTCACTCTATGTCCCCATTTGTGTAGTTGTATGGGTGTTTTATATGCTCTATGAAACAGCATCAAGTGAGATAGTTTTTGTGTGGCAGATACAGAGACCATGGGCACCGCATTCAAGCACTCCACCCATATGTCTTCATCTATGGGACCAATGTCTCTCTCCCACCCAATCCTACATGGCAGCTCCCTGGCATCCTGAGTGGCATTCATGAGAGCTGTATATACTCCGGTAATCATTCCCCTCTTTTCTGTTGCCTTGAAGATTTCCTCAATAATCGGATGGTCTGTGCTCACTATTGGGTTGACCTGCGCCTGTGCAGTAATAGCATGCCGTAGTTGTAGATATTTATAAAAATGTCTCACTGAGAGATGAAATTCCCCTCTGGAGATCTACAAATTGTTTAAGGACATCATTCTCATATAATTGTGACACGTATCTGAGTCCCGATCTCTCCCAGTCGCCAAACCCCTCCAGTTTCAGTATTTCTTTGTAGTATAAATTATTCCACAGCCGCGTGCGTGGCAAATAGCCACGCATGCCTATGGTATTCTTAATATTGGTCCACACGTTATTCAAAAGTCTAATCGTGGGGAGTGTTGGCGACATATGGGAGAATCCCGACTCGAGATAGGTTAATGCTGTCTCTGAAATGTCTTCTGGTAAGAGCAAGTTCCTAATGGGATCAGTAGGGACCCTAACATCCCACCCTCCCATCTGTTGTGCCTGAGCAGCCAGAAAGTAAAGCTTGGGATTCGGGACTGCCAAGCCTGCTCTGTCCTTACTCCTCTGCAATGTAGACAAACTGATACGGGCCTGCTTTCGTTTCCAAATTAACTCTCGGAATTGCGACTCCACCCTTCGGAACCACCTGCCCGGGATCCACACCGGAGAATTGTGGAGTATATACAGAAGTTGGGGTCCCCATACCATCTTGATCAGGTTCACTCTCCCTGCCACGGACAATGGTAGTTTACACCATGCTGCGCATTTCTCACGGAATTTTTGCAATAAGGGGATCAAATTCAATTGTATGTAATCTTTGGGATCAGGAGATATAATTACTCCCAAGTATTTGAATTGTGTGACTTTCTCTACCATTTGTGCTATCTCCGGTAGTGGTCCAGGCAATGGATCCAACGGCATGAGAACTGATTTATCCCAGTTTATAGAAAACCCGGATAGACTACCGAAAGTATTGATGAGTGCCATTACTTCCCGTAACCGTAAGGATTCATCTGTATCCCCAAGATATAATAGGGTATCATCCGCATACATGGATACCACATCTACATTAGTGCCACGGATGAATCCTGTCACTGCTGGAGACGAGCGTATCTTCGCAGCCAAGGGTTCCAGCGTGAGAGCGAAAAGCAGGGGCGAAAGCGGGCACCCCTGCCTCGTCCCCCTCTGCAACCCAAATGGCTCCGATAGTTCCCCATTTACTCTAACACGTGCCTTAGGTGCTGCATAGAGCACCTTCACCCATTCAATGAATGTTTGACCTATCCCAAGACGCTCCAAGACCCCCCACGGATACCTCCACTCTACGCTGTCGAAGGCCTTGGCAGCGTCCAGCGAGAATATTGCTCTATTACCAGTATTATCCGTTGGTATTTGTATATTCAGGAATAGTCTCCTGATATTTTGGGCTGTTGATCGGTTGGGAATAAAACCACATTGATCAACATGTACCAGTTTATGTATAACCTTACTGAGACGAGATGCCAGTATTTTGGCGAGTATCTTGACATCAGATGTCAGCAAAGATATGGGTCTATAAGAATCGGTCTTCGTTGCGTCCTTCCCGGGTTTGAGAAGGACCACAATGATGGCCTCGTTCATTGTTTGAGGTAGCTCACCCATTGCCAAAGACTCATTAAATACCTTTAACATTATGGGCACCAATATATCTGCATATTTCCCATAAACCTCCATTGGGAGTCCATCCACACCTGGCTGCCTGTTTTAGGGCCTCATATATCTCTTCTTCTGTTACAGGACCATCTAGTAACTTAGCGTCAGCTGCATTAAGGCTAGGTAATGGACACTCGTCTAGGAAAAGTCTTATTGTTTCTGTAGATGAGTTCACCTTGGAAGTATATAAATCTGAGTAAAATTCCCTAAAGTCACCCAGTATCTCCTGATTAGAGGCCCTGTGGAGTCCCTGGGAGTCCACCAGCATCTCAATATGGTTTGTGCTCTGCTGATTTCTAATTAACATTGCCAGCATGTGCCCTGTATTTTCGCCTTCCTCATAGTATTTTTGTTGTAGAAAATACCATTTGTTTTCCGCTAATTGCATTTCAACCTGCCCTGCCATGGACTGAGCTGCCAACCACGATCGTTTAATATCCTCGGATGGGTTAGCAATAAAGAGTCCTTCAAGTCTGCCAACTTCCGAGAGCACCTTGTTTTCCCATGCTTTTGTGGATGTTTGAATTTTCTTAATAGCATACATGAACTGTCCCCTTAAAAATGCCTTTGCTGCATCCCATACTATCCCTAGTGGAGCTGTGCCCATATTAGTTTGAAAGAAGGATTTAAGTTCTGCCGCTACCGGGTCAGGGTCTGGGAGGAGATCAAGCCAGAATGGGTTCAATTTCCACGTAAAGGGCTTCACCTCCCCCTGGATTTCAACCTCCACCCAAAAGGGCGAATGGTCCGAGATTTGTCTAGGTTCATATTGGGATTTGGCAATTATTGGAAGAATAACATTATTCCCCAGCCCCATATCTATTCTGGACAGCCCACCATGTGTGGCGGAATGACAAGAATACACTCTGGCCTCCGGGTTTCTCACCCTCCATATATCGGTTAACCCTAGCTCTTTCAGCAGACGAGAGAAGGAGGTGTGCCCCCCTGTAGGTTGTGAGGCCTTTGCGGGATAAGATAATCTATCCCATTGGGTATTCAGGATATTGTTGTAGTCCCCTACCGCTATTAAAGGAACGCCTGGATGGGCGGACATAACTGACGCTAGGATTTTAAGTACTTCACATTAAAATGGCGGGGGAATATACACTCCTGCTACTATACACATGAGGCCATATATTTTGCACAACAAAAAAACATATCTGCCCTGTGGGTCCGTATATACTTTTATGCAGACAAAGCGGATCCCCCGTTTGACAAACACACTTACACCTCTAGCATATGTCGAGTATGTTGAGTGATATTGGCATTGAAATTGACCAGCAGACAGCGTATGCTTAATGTTAGGTGCCAAATGAGTCTCTTGAAGACATATTATGTCAGCCTTCAGTCTCTTAGTGTTTCTGAAGACTGCCATGCGTTTTACCGCTGAGCCCATGCCCCTAATGTTCAAGGACAGCAATCTCACTGTGAGAGCCATGTTGTATATAGGTCAATAGAGTACCTTGTCCGGAAGTCCTTTCATACCTCCTTGTGTTGAATCTGGCAAAGCCTCCTAGCGATAAGTTCTGGTTTGTGCGTTGGAGTGTGAGGGGGGTGAGGCATGCAAAGTACTCACTGTGTCCCAGTCTGTAAGGAAGGCAGAGGTGTCCTCCAGCGGCATGGTGTCATCTGTTTCATTCTGTCCTCCCACACTACTCTCATGTGGGTTTGCCAGCGTCGGAGATCCCTTCTGAGTGTTGCGAGAGAACAGTTTCTGAGCTGCTTCTTTATACTTCATCTTAGAAGAGCGCGGCGGCATGGCGCCATCTTGCCCTGTCAGGTCCGGAAAGGAGCGAGCTTCTTTCAGCTTTTTGGCCATGGCCGCGGACCGACCCAGATATTTCTCAAGAGCTCAACTGTTCTGTAGGTCTAGTTCCAGGTTATGCGGGTTATCAGAGGTCTCTATCCGGTCACCCGAGCATAAAAGACAGGATTTTCAGCGGAGCGGTCTGTCTGCATGTCTGCCTACATGCGCTGTCAAGCCACGCCCTAAACCGTTAGTATTTTTACTGGCAGCCAGCAAAAAAGGGGTACTTTTATCTTGCCAGTAAATGTCAGTGCCAGGAAAAGGTTGGCAGTAAAAAATATGGCTGTGACACTTGGATCGGAACTGCGCATGCAGAGCCAGCCGAGACCATCCAAGTGCCTGCTACAGTGTGTTTGGGCAGTGCTGGCTGGGCCGGGTCTGGCGGGTGTGTCGTGCAATGTCATGGTACAAGGAAGCCAAGCAGAGTGTTCAGAGCCTCCTGTGTGGGTCTACAGGATGGGAGCAAGGCAAGCCGGGAGCGTGACTGTCAGTGCTGTTTGGACTGGAGTGGACTGAAGGGACCACCTGGTGTGGAGAGAGACTGTCACTGTGAGTCAGTAAGGTGTCATCATCATCTGTGCTGCTGCACACTGCTGTCAGTGTCACTGTCAGAGTCAATTCCATGTGTGTGTGCCTGTCCATTCTAATGTCTTGCCTACCTATATCAAAAATAAAATAAGAAATATGTTTTTTGCTTTAACCACTTCAGCCCCGGAAGCATTTACCCCCTTCCTGACCAGAGCACTTTTTGTGATTCGGCACTGAGATCCTGACATTGTGCGATGTTGTAGCCAAACGAAATTGACGTCCTTTTTTTCCCCACAAATAGAGCATTCTTTTGGTGGTATTTGATCACCTCTGCGGTTTTTATATTTTGCGCTATAACCAAAAAAAAGCAAGAATTTTGAAAAAAAACACAATATTTTTTACTTTTTGCTATAATATATATCCAAAAAAATATAAAAAAAACGAATGTATTCATCAGTTTTAGCCGATATTTATTCTTCCTCATTTGTGGTAAAAGAAAAATCGCAATCGGCGTATATTGATTGGTTTGCGCAAAAGTTGCCACGTTTACAAACCATGAAAATTAATTTATGAGGTTGCAGAAGAAAGAAGACGCCAGAGGGGGAGAAGAAATCGGAGGGAGAAGACGCCGGAGCTGATTTAATAAAATACTTTAAAGATCCCGTGTAGTGTGTTTATTTTTGACACCTTTTTTTTGGTGAATGGGTTTAGGTCAGGGCTCTGTGCAGGCCAGTCAAGTTCCTCCACCCCAAACTTGCTCATCTTTATGGACCTTGCTTTGTGCACTGGTGTGCAGTCATGTTGGAACAGGAAGGGGCCATCCCCAAACTGTTCCCACAATGTTGGGAGCATGAAATTTTCCAAAATGTCTTGGTATGCTGAAATCTTAAGAGTTCCCTTCACTGGAACTAAGGGTCCAAGCACAACCCCTGAAAAACAACCCCACACCATAATCCCCCCTCCATCAAATGATTTGGACCAGTGTACAAAGCTGGACACCCCAGCAGCACTGCTAGCCAGAGCTGCAGCCACCATCTTCTCATTTTTCTCCCTGAACCTCCGGCTGAGTCTGCCACCCAGACAGTCGGTCACCCTTCCTGCTGATGTTGTCATGGTCAAGTAGGCCTTGCTGATCGTGCGCCTTACAGAGCCTGAAATACCTCTCCATATATATATGTTGATCATGTGTGACCCGATGGGATTATCGGTGTAGCACTACCCTGTAGGAAATATGCTCAGGTCCTTTTTCCAGTAATTGCCCCGCAGCCAGGCACATGATCACAATCACTCTTTAGCCCAATAACAAGTCCACGGTTGTTCTTTTGGGTGTTTCTATTTGTGGGCTAACTTCTATAGTGTTGAGGAAATTGAGTGGGATACTTCAAAAAGAACACAGTGTACAAAGTGAGGACAGTAAACTTCCTTCTGTAGAATTGAAGCAAAAGTCTTTGTAAAAGCAAACTATAGACTTGGCTTTATAGTAAAAGCACAAAACTGCTTCTTTAACCACTTCAGCCCCGGAAGGATTTCCAGCTTTAGGACCGGAGCCCTTTTTGCGATTCGGCGCTGCGTCGCTTTAACTGACAATTGCGCGGTCGTGCGGCGTTGAACCCATGTTGCGGCGTGCTGGCGCGTTAACAGTCAATTTCGCTGCGTCGCGGCTTAGCGTTTTTCCCGAGGCCAGGATTTCGACCTTTAGGAAGGCCCCGACTTCACCAATTTCTTCGTCAAAACACGAAAATGATATTTCGGTTCAGATATCAAACGAAAATGTTTCTGAAAACGAAGTTAAGATGTCTTCCTTCAAATGACAGGAGTGAAACATGTGACACAAGAAAAACTTCATAGGGTGAGTTAAAGGAGTTGTGATATCTTCAATCGGGTGTTTATCTTTGTGGGTTTTCTTGTTGGCACCTGAACAATAACCCGATTTCTCACTAACACTAGTACA
>BLSH010076094.1:486034-504024 GCA_018402905.1 Glandirana rugosa | reverse complement strand
ACACGCCGACACCGACAGAGCCGGGATGCGCGCGCCCGATCGCGCGCAATCCCGGCTTAAAGGGAGGACGTCATATGACGTCCACCCGCTGGGAGAGCAGGACCGCTCCGCCGTCATTTGACGGTGGGCGGTCCTGAGGCGGTTAAATTTGGTTGATTCATTCAATTCGTATTTGGAATTTTTCAAATTTACCAGTTTTTTTTTTGATTTGAAACTATCAAATCGATACATTTTTGAATCGGTTGAAACGAAAATGTTATATTTTTTTTATTCTAATAAGTGATTAAAATGACCCTTTGGGGTTCATATACTAAAGGCAAATAGACTGCGGACTTTGCAAAGTGCAGTTGACTTCTGCAAGTGCAGTTGCTCCAGAGCTTAATAAATGAAGTAAGGCTTCACTTTGCAAAGAGTATCCAATCATGTGCAAGGAAAATAAAAAAAACAGCATTTTTGCTTGCACATGATTGGATGATGGAAGTTAGCAGAGCTTCTGCTCATTTACTAAGCTCTGGAGCAATTGCACTTGCAGTGTGCAACTGCACTTTGCAAAGTGCACAGTCTTTTTGCCTTTAGTAAATCAACCCCTATAAATCACCTTTGGCTTAACAAAAACAACATTATTTCAAAATGGTACTCTGATAACACACAAAGTCTTTGATTTCAGTAGTATGTTTACAGTTCAAATCCGAATAGAATGCGATGTAAAATTCAATTCGAATTTCAACTCAAATTTCAGAAATTTGGACGAATTTAATTTCGTTATTCGGAACATTCTGTAAACTTTGTTTATACTGTAATTCAGATATTTGGATATATCCGAATCTACGAATAATTAAAAAAATTGTTAGAATATAAATTTGTAAAGAAACGAACCGCACATGTCTAATAAATAAACGACATGTTTTTATGATACTTTTGACTGCCTCATGATGTAGTCTGACTTTGTGGAGTAACATTTGTGTTTTCTCTATTTTTTTGAGTTTACTATATAAGGATGTGGTACAGTTTAAGTTGCAAGTAGATATACAATGTCAATGTTACCACTTCCTTTTTGCTCTACTGCGTGATCCTCGCTGGTGCATTTTTAGGTAATTTCTCTCATATTATTTTCTTGTTTTTAATTATTTTTTTTTTTAAAAACTGGATTACCTGTACTATCAGGAGCATTCCCTTCTTTTTCATGTGCCGAATGGGTATTGGAGTGTTTAGCTCCTGACTGGGAACAAGACAGGGGTGTTCTCCTGTCCTGTATGGGGATATTCCATATACAGGTGAGTTTTAACCTCTTTCATCTTGAGGTTCAACTGCTGGTAAGAGGCTTTGACATGTCTGGTGGTGGATAGAGGAGTCTCACTACTTTCTCTTCACCTTAGAGTTCACCCTGAGCAAGCTCCAGTTTGTGGTAATAAAGAACTGAAATCTAATGAAGCAAAGGAACAAGTCAAGGACAGAAAGGCTGGGGAGGGAAAAGGTTAGATGATACAGGATGTCATCCAAGCAGGAAATGAGGTGGGCTCTATCTGATTTGCTGCAGCTTCTAATTCACATTATGAAAAGCTAACAGTGTGCAGTGAAATCAAAGTAAGCTCTTTCAGAACAAGAGAAGAGCCTGTACAACTGTAGAAGACTGAGGCTGACATTCAGATTTAAAGGATTTGTGCCATCAAAATATAAGGACTATCTCAGTAGTTCGCTAAGGGGTTACATTTATTTCCACTCATCAGATACCATTTGTAAACTGTTCACACAACCCCTTGATTCATATTTGGGAAAAGTAGTAGCTGCCAGTACAAAAAGAAGATATCTCTTCCAATACTAAAAATTAAATTACAGTACCTGTGTTGCGCTCAAAATAACAGAAGTGCTGCTTAACTATACCACCAAAGAAATAGTTATATAAATAAATGATCACAGAGATTAAATGTGCAAGTATTACAATTCGATAATTTAAACAAATAGTGTCTATACCACCATGTTAAATCCCCTTAAATGTGCAAAATAAATATATGTCTTCCTTCTTCAAAGAATAGTGCCAATAGTGTCAGCAATATCCACTGCCACTAAAGATAATATCAGGATGCGGGATTACCAGACAAACATGGCCCCCTTATTCAGAGCAGTCATTAAAAGCTCAAAAAGTATGCACAGGCATCAATGGCATCTCCCCACACAAATCCCAGGGCCTTCCAAATTGAGCAGCCTTAATAGATCTCCCATCAGCACAGGTTCCTTATTCCTGCAGCACTGCTGTGTGGTCACATGATCTTTCCCTGTTCTTTGGCATCTACAGGGCAAGAACTTTTGGGATGCGCTTCTAATACTCTGCTAACGTATGTTCTCTACAGTATGGGTCTGTGTCTGGCCAGCTCTGATGGGTGTTGTGCCAGTCACATGACATAAGCAGGAAGTGTTGACAAAAAGAGGATCCTTTTACAGCTAATTTTGAGTGCAAAACTTTAATCCCTGGTTCATATTCCTTGCCAAATCATTGCAGAACAGTTCCTAGGGGAGGAAAAGATGGGGGTGGATACAGTTAGATTATGCAGGCAATGGAAAGAGTTTGACACTAAAATAAAAATGGAACATTGTAACAAATAGTTACCGTAATTTTCCTTTCTTGGTACACATCCATGGCAGCATACCTGGCAATAACCTCAGGGAGAAGAGTGTCGGAACTGCAAGCTCTAGGAGCTTCAAAAAGTCATAGAATTTTCTTCCCAGACCATGTAGAGCCACAACCTTTAGATCACTTTATACCCAAGGTGGGAACATCTTTTCATTTAACGGATATTTGGGCCTTACCTGACTTTCCAGAAGATCACACAGGAAAATTGCAGGAACTAGAGGTTTCCAGAACCTTGAGGAAGGATCTTTCCAACTGCTCCTTTTAGACCCTTTGAAAGGCTCTTCGTCATTCCAGCTGGGAAAAATCAAGAAAAGAAGCCACTGCCAGAACCCTGGCTAGCTGGATTGTAAAACTTATTCACAGAGCTTACAGAGCAAGAGGCTTTGATCCTCCTTCAGTGGTGACTGTGCACTCCACCAGGGTGGTTGCAGCCTTCCATTCCCTCCCAGAGTATCCATGGAAGCCATCTGTAGAGCGGCGTTGTGGTCATCCCATCATACTTTTCTAAAACATTATAGAGTGGACCCAGGTTCCTTGTCAACAGTAGACTTTGGAAAAAGGACTATATAATCTTCTGTCACATTGTAAAATAGTTATTTTGGCAAGCAGTACCCACCCTGTCAGCTAGGTATTTATCACAGATATACTGCCTTGTGGGCACCAGGAAAACAGAAAATCATATCAAATACCATAATTTTCCTGGATGGATGCCCATCCATGACAGCATACATGCCCACCCTATGTGTGTCAGTATGTAGCTAATTATAAAGAATGTGGGGGGCCTTGACTATTCTTTTTTTAATGCTATTCACTGGTCCTGAGGGAGTGGTTAAGAGGTGTAGCTCTATCACAGGTATGCTGCCATGTCAGCACCAGAAAAGAACATTTTAGCAAGTACCACTTTTTGGCGTTCATTTAACCACTTCCCGCCAGCAGTGGTTATACCGGAATGATGCCTGCACCTACAGGCATCATCCAGTATTGATCTTTTCAGCCGGCGATTCTGTACAAGGCAGTAGTAATTAGCCATTAGTCTAATAGACCCCATATCTCTCCAAAAAGAGGACCTGTCACGGCCTATGGTGTGCATCCCTTGTGACAGCAATAGAGTTAGTACAAAAAAAGTGTAAATATTAATATTTTTGTATAAAATAAATAAATAATAAAACCCCTGTCCCATCATGATTCTGCACAAATCCAAACGCATATGTTACGGTAATCGAACCACACATGTCAGGTATTGTCACAAACGCCAGAGCAAGAGCAATAATTCTAGCACCAGACCCTCTGTGCAACTCTAAACTGGTAACCTGCAAAGGCATTTAAAGTGTCGCCTATGGAGAATTTTAAGCACCGTAGTTTGCTACCATTCCACGGGCAGACGCAATTTTAAACCGCGACATGTTAGGTATCTATTTACTTGGCGTAACATCATCTTTCACATTATACAAAAAAATGGGCTAACTTTAAATTCAAATTCAAAATTGCAATCACCATTTTATTCTATAGGGCCTCTGCTCTCTCTCTCTCTCTCTATATATATATATATATATATATATATATATATATATAAATAAACATATACTGTATAAAATGTTTGGGGGTTATAAGTAATTTTCTAGCAAAAAAAGTAGATTTTCACATGAGAAGTGAAGTGGCGGAAATGGAACGGAGTGGCAAGTGGTTAAAAGCAAATCACATATTCTTTATTGCATATCAAAAAAATCATTAAACTAGTCAACTGTGCACTAAAATAAAACAAATCACTCTCTTTAAAACACACAAGGGACTCACACCCATTAGCTATTTCCAACTAACAGAAGAATTAAGTCTCGTACACATGTGCAGATTGTTGGCCAACCGAACGTCCGACTTTTGCCCAAATTGGCTGTTGGCGGTTGTGTCTAGCCTACTGATGGTAGTCAAGTAATCGGCCAACAAAGCCGGAAGTGCGTGTTACGAGCGTATAACGAGGAAGTTCAGGTGAATGTGTTTTGTGAATTACGAACACAGGTTTACACGACCGAACACTTCCTGGATTCCGAGCATGCATGTTTGCACTACCAACTTTTTGTTGGACCAGCTTCTATACACACGAGCCAATAATTGGCCAACACCTTGTTGGCCAACAAAAGTTATATAGTCTTGTCAGCCAACTTCTGTTGGCCAACAACTGGAAATTGGCTGTTGGATCATGCATACTAACAGTCGGATTATTGGTCCATCAATGGGTGCACACATCTTTAGCTGACCATTCATTGGATGTTGGACTTTCCTTGTTTATTCAGATTGGCTGAAAATTGGATGGTCTGGGACTATTTGGACTTACTTGCACCATTTATACTATAAGTCTTTGCACATTGCTTTTTGCACAATTAGTTCATTTTTGCACTTTTGCACTACTTGCACAGATTGTTTCAGATACTGTTTCACATGTATTTATTTGTACGCACTTTGTTTTAGTCTCATTGCATTGCATTTTTTAGGAGCACTTTATATAAACTATGCGAGGTATGGATTGCATCTAACCAGCACATAGACCATTTATATAGCACTTGCACTTTATTTGAACGTTGTTTATATTCATGTACATTTATATTGTGTTTACACTATGTTTTAGTGGATGCTTCGGTAGGTGGCCCAAGGCAGTCACTTATGGTGGGAGCACGGTTTTTTACTTTTTATTAGAAGTGGGTGGATGCAGGGTGGTTTTCCAATGGTGGGCATATCACCGATTGATTGATTCTCTTTTTTCATTCACAGGCTGCATGGGAAAAAAAAACAACATTACAATATATGCCCAACAAGGACCAGCAAATTACTGGTATGTTGCTGGACTTTGAGTGGTTATACCGGAATGATGCCTGCAGGTTTAGGTATCATCATGGTATCATTCTTTTCAGCAGGCAGTCGGCTTTCATGTAAAAGCAATCCTAGTGGCTAATTAGTCGCTAGACTGCTTTTACAAGCAGTGGGAGGGAACAATCCCCCCTCACACCATCATCCATGGTTTCCTCGGGCTCTTCGGTCCCACTGGGTAAGAAAATGCAGCCGGAGGTTCTGCCAGCTGACCATAGAAGACTAGAATGGCTCCAATCATCTCTATGGCTTAAGAAAGCGGAAGCTATGAGCATTTCATGACTTTGGTTTTGCCGGATATAAACAGCGCCATTGGGAAATTGGGAAAGTATCTTATCACACCGATCTTGGTGTGCTCAGATGCTTAAGGCTGGATTCATACCAGTCCGGTGCGAATTCCAGCCCCAATGCCTGTGAGAAGGACAGTGGCTGCTGTTCAGCATCTCCTGTCTGTTCTCACAGTGCATCGACTGACAGGGGAGGGAGGGGGGAGGTGCAGCGAGCAGGGGAAAGGAAGTGTTGACAAAAAGAGGATCCTTTTACAGCTAATTTTGAGTGCAAAACTTTAATCCCTGGTTCATATTCCTTGCCAAATCATTGCAGAACAGTTCCTAGGGGAGGAAAAGATGGGGGTGGATACAGTTAGATTATGCAGGCAATGGAAAGAGTTTGACACTAAAATAAAAATGGAACATTGTAACAAATAGTTACCGTAATTTTCCTTTCTTGGTACACATCCATGGCAGCATACCTGGCAATAACCTCAGGGAGAAGAGTGTCGGAACTGCAAGCTCTAGGAGCTTCAAAAAGTCATAGAATTTTCTTCCCAGACCATGTAGAGCCACAACCTTTAGATCACTTTATACCCAAGGTGGGAACATCTTTTCATTTAACGGATATTTGGGCCTTACCTGACTTTCCAGAAGATCACACAGGAAAATTGCAGGAACTAGAGGTTTCCAGAACCTTGAGGAAGGATCTTTCCAACTGCTCCTTTTAGACCCTTTGAAAGGCTCTTCGTCATTCCAGCTGGGAAAAATCAAGAAAAGAAGCCACTGCCAGAACCCTGGCTAGCTGGATTGTAAAACTTATTCACAGAGCTTACAGAGCAAGAGGCTTTGATCCTCCTTCAGTGGTGACTGTGCACTCCACCAGGGTGGTTGCAGCCTTCCATTCCCTCCCAGAGTATCCATGGAAGCCATCTGTAGAGCGGCGTTGTGGTCATCCCATCATACTTTTCTAAAACATTATAGAGTGGACCCAGGTTCCTTGTCAACAGTAGACTTTGGAAAAAGGACTATATAATCTTCTGTCACATTGTAAAATAGTTATTTTGGCAAGCAGTACCCACCCTGTCAGCTAGGTATTTATCAGATCCCCGTTCAGTGCTGAACAAATTTGCGTGTCATATGCATTCTCATTGAACATAATCGCCTGGTAATTCGCACCGCACTGCACAGAAAACACACACGTTTTCTGTGCAATGCGGACTGAGAATGCACCGCACAGATGTGAAATGGACACATTGAAAACAACGTGTTTTCAAGTGTCCTGTGAATTGGATGCGGTGTAAGCTGCATTCAATTCGCATAGGTGTCAACCCAGCCTTAAGGACTGAGGAGAGATCTGTCACTACATATTGCTATCATAGGGGATATTTAAATTCCCTGTGATAACAATAAAAAAAAAAATGAAAGGGAAAGTGTAAAAATAAAATAAAAAGCTAAATGAACAATTGCAAAAAAAAAAAAAAATGCACCCCTGTCCCCCCACGCACGCATGCAAAAGTGAGCGCAAGCGTCGATCTCGTGACGTATGTAAACGCCAATTGCACAATGCATGTGAGGTATCACTGCGAACGTCAGATTGAGGGCAGTAGTTCTAGCAATAGACATCCTCTGTAAATCTAAAGTCCTAAACTGTTAAATCTTTTAAAGGCTTTTAAAAATGTATATAGTTTGTCGCCGATGTGTGGCTGTGCATAATTTTAAAGTATGTCGTATTTGGTATCTGTGTACTCAGCATAAGATCATCTTTTATATTTCACCAACATTTGGCCAATATAGTATGTTTCTGTGCATTAAAATTCAAAAGCAGTGTTATTTTTCCCAAAAAATTGCATTTGAAAAATTGAAAAGTACTTCTGCTTTAAAAAAATATATAATATTTGGGGGTTCAAAGTGATTTTATAGCAAAAAAAAAAGTATTTTTTCATGTAAACAAAAAGTGTCAGAAAGGACTTGATAGTTCAAGAGTGGGTGATGTTGGAAATAAAATGCCAGGACAGTTCAAAACCCCCCAAATGACCCCTTTTTGGAAAGTAGACACCCCAAGTTATTTGCTGAAATGCATGTTGAGTCCATGGAATATTTTATATTTTGTCACACGTTTCGGGAAAATTAACTTTTTTTTTGCACAAAGTTGTCACTAATTTATATATTGCTTGAACATGCCATGGGTGGAATGTGGAATTACACCACAAAATACATTCTGCTGCTTCTCCTGAGTACGAGAGGAGGGTTTTGGGACTTTAATTGAGAGATGGAAACACCAGGCAAATAATAAATATATACATTGTTTATTGTCCTATAGATAAAAAAGTATCAAGCTGCCATAAAATATATACAATGAGTAAACAAATATCACATCAGGAACGAATGACAAACATCATGATACTTGGCAAAATGGGGAGTAAAAATGTCCTCAATAAAATTAATCATTGTAAAACTGGATGATACAGTAAAATACATGAAACACTGTAGCAGAACATATGTAGCCATCTGTGTAGGCATACTGCATCTATTCAAGTCTGACGCATTTCATTGGACAGTGCCAATTCTTCAGGGGCGGATGCATTTCTGGTCTGCAAAAAAGCATAATAGCCAAATAATCTAGTATTGTACCAAAACAATGAAGATAGGTATTATAAAAATGGGACAGAAAAAACATCCCTTGAGCTCACGTTGACTGCGTATGTATGGCCATAGGATGAGGGCTGTCATTGATGTCTGCCACGGGAGCTGACGTAACAAGTCAGGTGAACAAGCCGAGAGCATATGAAGATTCCCCAATGAAAAGTTGTAGAGATGGTTGTGACAACACACTCCTGTAGGCTGAATAATTAAAGTACAATAAATATGATATGGTATATATATATATACCAAATGATCATACACCAAATAAATAGAGTAAAGTCTAAAAAAGAAGTGAATAAACAAGTGTCCACTGAATTAACAGAGTAGTGATAAGAACAAAGAAATAGGTGAAAAGGACAAGAGTCCAGTGTTATGGAGAAAGAATCAGTGAGGACCAACAGCAAGAAAAGCAATAGAAACAGACATAGAAGAGCTATAAGTGCATGAAGTGAGGCGCGGCATAATTACCATGTGGTATTGATGGAGGGTTTGAATACCAAGAGCCAGGATTGCATACGCGTGTACAATTGCTAGCATAAGGACTCAATAGCTTCAGCCCCACGTGTTAAATGCTTGTGGTCGGTCTGACATGTCCCACCCAGCGTCACATAGGCATGACAGGGGCAGACGTCTCCACCAGAGCGGCTATAGAGTCCCCTATTGGCTCAGACAGCCAGCCCAAAGTCAGCCCAGATAGAAACAAAGCACGCTCCGGCGAAGAGACGCCCAGGACGGACGCTACACACAATAGAGCGGCAACGTGGCATGGGGAGCCCCACCTACACCCCGCCCCAAACCCGTTGAGCGGGGAGGAGGAGGGTGAGAGGGGGAGAGGCATACCTGAGTACAGAGAGTAGAGGATTCCACCTTCAGCAAAGCCTCTTTGGTGGCTGCCTCATCCCTCATTTGTGTAGAAGAACCAGATACCCCCTGAGCGGGACTGTAATAGGCAGCAACACCAAGTGGATTCTAAAATGTATCAATATATTAATAAAGTTAAAAGAGACTTGTCACTCATTTGAGTGACAGGTACAGATACGTGGTACATGTAATCAATTAACATAGAACAACTATTAATCCAATTGTCTAAGAGCAGATCATACAGTCCAAAACAAAATGCCTCCGTGGGAGTGATGATACATAACTTTCATCAAGAAAGGTATCCGTTGTCTGAAGATGGAAAAATGGAATTCGGTGCCCTACGTTCACGTCAAGGCCCTTCATCAGGGGTATTACCAACGGAAAAATATATATCATTTAGTGACAACTTTTTGCACAAAGTTGTCACTAAATGATATATTGCTGGAACATGCCATGGGTATATTTGGAATTACACCCCAAAATACATTTTGCTGCTTCTCCTGAGTATGAGGATACCACATGTGTGAGACTTATTGGGAGCCTATCTGTGTATATTACCCTAAAAACCAACCACTGCCTTTCTAAGGGCTTCAAAACATTCAACATGCCTCTCAGCAAATAGTTTGGGGTGTCTACTTTCCAAAATGGGGTCATTTGGGGGGGGGGGGGTTGTGCTATCTTGGCATTTCATGGCCTCTGAAACTGGGATACATACAACTGTGATACATAGTGAAGAGTGAAATCAAACATTTATGCCCTCAGGAAGCCTGAAGGCGGTGCTTGGTTTTTGGGGTCCTGTACGTGGCTAGACTGCCAAAAAGTGTCACACATGTGGTATCCCTATACTCAGGAGAAGCAGCAAAATGTATTTTGGGGTGTAATTTTACACATACCCATGGCATGTTTGAGCAATACAGTTGTGGTCATATGTTTACAAACCCGGCCAGAATTTATGATTTCTTTTTTCAGAGAATATTAATGATAGTACAAAAACTTTTCTTTCACTCATGGTTAGTGTTTGGCTGAAGCCATTTATTATCAATCAACTGTGTTTACTCATTTTAAATAATAATTACAACAGAAACTACTCAAAGCACCCTGATCTAACGTTTACATACCCTGGTGATTTTGGCCTGATAACATGCACACAAGTTGACATAAAAGGGTTTGAATGGCTATAAAAGGTAACCATCCTCACCTGTGATCTGTTTGCTTGTAATTACTGTGTGTGTATAAAAGGTCAATGAGTTTCTAGACTCCTGACAGACCATTGCATCTTTCATCCAGTGCTGCACTGACGTTTCTGGATTCTGAGTCATGGGGAAAGTAAAAGAATTGTCAAAGGATCTGCCAGAAAAAGTAGTTGAACTCTAATCAAGAAGTGGAAAATGAGGGGTTCTGTTGAAACCAAACCACGGTCAGGTAAACCAACTAAAATTTCAGCCACAACTGCCAGGAAAATTGTTTGGGATGCAAAGAGAAACCCACAAATAAACAAATACAGGACTCGCTGAAAACATGTGGTGTGGCTGTTTCAAGATGCACAATAAGAAGACTTGAAGAAAGATGGGCTGCATGGTCGAGTCGCCAGAAATAAGCCATTACTACGCAAATGCCACAAAGTATCCCGCTTACAATACGCCAAACAGCTCAGAGACAAACCTCAAACCTTCTGCCACAAAGCCATTTGGAGTGATGAGATCAAAATTTAACTTAATACTAGGGATGAGCCGAACACGCTCCGGTTCGGTTCACACCAGAACATGCGAACAGACAAAAAGTTCAGGGCGAACATCCTAACACCATTCAAGTCTATGGGACGCGAACATGAAAAATTGCTCCTTTTAAAGGCTTATATGCAATGTTATTGCCCTAAAAAGTGTATGGGGTCCTGGGCCCTGCCCTAGGGGACACGTATCAGTGAAAAAAAACCTTTTTAAATCAATAGTTTTTTCAGGAGCAGTGATTTTAATAATGCTTAAAGTGAAAAAAAAAAAGAAAAATGCCTTTAAATATTGTGCCTGGGGGATGTCCTTAGTCTGTGTGTAAAAGGGCGCATCTCTGTGACGTGTAGAACATAGCCAGAGAAAAATGACATTTCCATAGGAAAAATTGTCATTTAAAATCGCGGCTGTAATGTATTGTCAGTTCCCGGTAATATACAAAAAATCACTGGAAAAAAGTGCGTGCCCCCCCCCCCCCAAGTCCAAACCAGGCTCTCTAGAATGGGGGAGGGACGAGCGAGCGCCCCCCCTGAACCGCTCCAGGCTACATGCCCCCCCACCTCAAAGCACCTTGTCCACATGTTGATGGGGGCAAGAGCCTCTTCCCCACAAGCCTGGTCGGTGCTTGTGGGGGTCTGCGGGCAGGGGGCTTATTGGAATCTGGAAGCCCCCTTTAATAAGGGGGCCCCCAGATCATGACCCCCTCCATGTGAACAGGTTTGGGGTACATTGTACCCCTACCTGTTCACTAAAAAAAGGAGTGTAGTGTAAAAAAAAACATTAGGCAGTTTTTGACAAGCCCTTTATTTTGTATTATAGTTCTTTTCTTCTTTCTTCCTCCATCGTCTCCTGGTCCGGTCCTTCCTCTGGTCTTCTTCTTCTTTTAGTCTTCTTGCTTCCTATCTTCGTCTTCAATCTTCATCTTCTTTCCCCGCCACCGTGCTCTCCGCTGCTGCAGTCCGGCCCCTGCGCGTCTCCCCAATTGGGCGGTCTTCACGATGACAGTTCTTTTATAAGAAGGACGGGGCCACCCGTGACGTAAATGAGTGACCCGCCCCCTCTGACATTACATGACGTCAGAAGGGGGCGGGTTCACTCAGTTACGCCCCTTCTTATAAAAGTACGGTCATCGTGCAGACCGCCCATTCGGCAAGACGATGAAGATGAAGAGAGCAGCGTCGGGAAAAGAAGAAAGAAGATTGAAGACATAGAGAGGAAGCAAGAAGACTAAAAGAAGAAGAAGAAGAAGAAGAAGAAGATCAGAAGAAGGAGCGGGCCAGAAGAAGATGGAGGAAGAAAGAAGAAAGAGCTATAATACAAAATAAAGGACTTGTCAAAAAAACTGCTTATTGTTTTTTTTTACACTACACTCCTTTTTTGGTGAATGGGTAGGGGTACAAAGTACCCCAAACCTATTCACATGGGGGGTCAGGATCTGGGGGCCCCCTTATTAAAGGGGGCTTCCAGATTCTGATAAGCCCCCTGCCCGCAGACCCCCACAACCACCAACCAGGGTTGTGGGGATGAGGCCCTTCTCCCCATCAACATGGGGATAAGGTGCTTTGGGGGGGACCTGTGGCGTGGTATGGTTCGGAGGGGGGGGGGGGGGCGCTCGCTCGTCCCCACCCCCTCCTGCCATGCCAGGGCTGCATGCTCAGATAAGGGTCTGGTTTGGATTTTAGGGGGGACCCAAGCCATTTTTAAAAAAAAATTTGGCACGGGGTTCCCCTTAAAATCCATACCAGACCTGAAGGGCCTGGTTTAAATTTTGGGGGGAACCGCACGTCATTTTTAAAAAAAATTTGGGCACGGGTTTCCCTTAAATAACATACCAGACCTGAAGGGCCTGGTTTGGATTTTGGGGGGAGACGCACGTCATTTCTTTTTAATTTTTGCGTGGGCCATGCTGTTGTAAATTACTTAAAAAATTGTGATAAAATCCCCAGTCAAACAGGTGGCCAAAAATTGGGCCTTGGATGCTGGAGGTGCCAGAACACTGTAACCCATTGCAATTACTCTTGTTCGACGGAGGAACTGGGCCTGAAGTTGTCAATTCGTTTACAAATTGTGACGAAAGCCACCAGTCAAACAGGTGGCCAAAAATTGGGCCTTGTGTGATGGCGGTGCCAGAACACTGCAACCCCTTGCGGTTACACTTGTTGGATGGAGGAACTGGACCTGAAGTTGTCAATTAGTTTACAAATTGTGATGAAATCCACCAGTCAAACAGGTCGCCAAAAATTGGGCCTTGTGTGTTGGCGGTGCCAGAACACTGTAACCCCTTGCAGTAACACTTGTTGGATGGAGGAAATGGGCCTGAAGTTGTCAATTAGTTTAAAAATTGTGACAAAAGCCACCAGTCAAACAGGTGGCCAAAAATTGGGCCTTGTGTGCTGGCGGTGCCAGAGCACTGTAACCCCTTGCAGTTAGTCTTGTTGGACGGAGGAACTGGGCCTTCAGTTGTCAATTAGTTTAAAAATTGTTATGGCATGCCCCTGTAAATCAGGTGCAGAAAAACTGGGCCTTGGGTGTTGTGGTGCCCTAAATACGACATATAGTTCTAGATTATGGACAGGAGGAATAGGAGCAGTGTCAGTCTTCAAGGGATCCCAGATCCCTAGCAAATTTAATCAGTTGCATCAGCATCAGGGGCTTGATAGCTGCTGATCCAGGACTGATTAATTTTTATAAATGTGAGCCTATTAACCGAGTCTGTGGACAGGCTGTCGTGCTTATTAGGAAACTTTTTCCCGCACGGTATTTATGTATTAAGTTCTTTTATACGAGAGTACATTTAAGATACAGGATCAACCAATATGAACACAGACTAAAAAATAGGATATTTATTAGTCAGACATATATTCATACAAACACAGTTATATAAAGGTGGACACAAACAACACTACATAAAATTAAAGATAGCTGAAATACCCACTAATGGGGAATATTAATACTCTTTAAGTACACAATTTGTAAGACCTCTCTATGAAATTCGTAACCAAAAATATGACAATTAGACAGAGCATCGATATTTCACAAATGTAACCGTTACTTTACTGCAGTTAAGTAAGTGATCAATATCGTGAAATAATAATTGGATGTCTGCTATGTCAAAAGGATAAAAAGACAAAAATTAGAATAATAAAAATAATGTACGTTTTAGAGAAAAATATACCATGTGTTACGAATTCGAGAGAAGTACTTATCTGACTGTACTTGATAATAAACAATAATTCAATACATCATATTCTAAAACAATTCATATTAAGGTAAAACTAGACAATATAATTACACTTACAAAAGTAGTTACTGGTCTATTGTAATAGTTACCAAAGTTCAATATGGCTGCAACTTTCCAAGACTGGGCAGCGTTTTGAGTCCTTAGAATTTCAAAGCAGGAAGTGTAGAGGAGTCTTTATGAGCATGGAGGTTGTATGAATGAATAGAGGTGTGGATGTGATGGACCGGATGTCTGTTGGGGTGTGTATCCGCCCATCCCTTGGGAACCTGTCCCTGACCTTTTATTTCATCCAATACAATACTCTCATAAAAATTTCCCAAACCTGGCCCAGAAGGAGTGGTGTTACTTTCATTGGGTGAAGGGTTAATCTCCACCCGGTTAGGACGTCCCTTCTGAGTATCTTGTCACTGCCCCTAGAACCACCCGGGATCATCTTACGGCAGAAATGTTTAATTTAAACTATTTTAAGTATTTCTTATCAAATGTTATATTTTTGTATTATGCCTCTGACTATATTATTGTAAATGTATCTTCTTATATTTAAGAGTAATGGTCCCCAGTATGATAGGGTAAAATTAATACCGCCTAAAATGATTGAAGATGAATATCTATGTCACGCTTGGGGATACTATAATTAAAACATATTCTATATCTAGACGTATATTTGTATACATGGTTAAGATATACTGTATACATTTATCTCATTAACAGACATTGGCTATACTTGAGACAATTCTTATTCTAATATGCTTTACATAAAAATAATATTTATAGGTTTTTGTCTTATGACAGAATTATCAGTAGATGCAAAATCATAACCGTATCTATGACCAGAAATATACTTTATAACTTGAATGACTTATAATCATATGTATCTTGAAACTTCCCTGGATTAAACAATTATTTAGAAAGAAAATGTTTAAAATTAACCCTGGGACATCCCTTGCAGATACTATGATTAAAACACCTTCTATATCTAGACATATTTTTGTATACATGGTTATGATATATATATTATAACATTCACAACAATCATTAGATATACTTGAAACAATTCTTATTCTAATAGTGTTTACATCAAAATAATATATATGTTTTTGTCTTATCACAGAATTATCATTATTAGTAGATGCGAAATCATAACTGTATCTATGACCAGAAAGATACTTTATAACTTGAATGATAATCATATGTATCTTGAAATTTCCCTGGGTTAAACAATTATTTAGAAAGAAAATGTTTAAAATTTACCATGGGACATCCTTTGCGGATACTATGATTAAAGCACATTCTATATATCTAGACATATTTTTATACATGGTTACGATATACTGTATATATATTTATCTCGTTAAAAATCATTGGATATACTCGAAACACATCTTATTCTAATAGATTTTACATCAAAATAATATATATGTTTTTGTCTTATCACAGAATTATCATTATTAGTAGATGCGAAATCATAACTGTATCTATGACCAGAGTTACTTTATAACTTGAATGATAATCATATGTATCTTGAAATTTCCCTGGGTTAACCAATTATTTAGAAAGAAAATGTTTAAAATTTACCCTGGGAAATCCTTTGTGGATACTATGATTAAAACACATTCTATATATCTAGACATGTTTTTATACATGGTTAAGATATACTGTATATATATTCATCTCGTTAAAAATCATTGGATATACTCGAAACACATCTTATTCTAATAGATTTTACATCAAAATAATATATAGTTTTTTTTTTTTCTCTGAATCACCCCTGTGTTAAACATATATTCACAAGTGTTTGGATATCCTTCAACTTGTTTAGATAGAATGTAACTAGATAACTAGTTATTGGGGTTTTCATTGTATTTTCACCAGGTGAAACAATGGCGGCTCAGTTGAGTCTGTAACTTGCAAAACCAACTTACTTTACGGACAATGGGAAACTTTAATGTATTCAGTTCGTTCAAACATGGGCCATTTCCTTATCTTCTTGGCTCTGTTGAAAATTCATTGTATAATAAAACTTGTTTGTAGATGTCAACAAGGTGATAAATGCCATTGTATTCTGTTCTGAGAGGATCACATGTGTGATGACCTAACACTTTCTAGTATGGAGTCATGAACCTATACATATATATATATATATATATATATATATATATATACATGAATTTTTTTATTTATTTATTTATTTTTTTTTTTACTGTAGTTCTGACAAGGCGCACTCTTTGATCGGTTACGAACAATCCAGCAGCACTAAATGCCTGTTCAGAGAGCACGCTGGATGCAAGACAGGCCAGTAGCTCAATTGCACATTGAGCAAGTTCTGGCCAGTGGTCCATCATCAAGACCCAGTAACTAAGTGGATGCTCAGTTGGAAAGGTCTCCAAGTCTGATCTTGCCCCTATAAATTCCTGCACCATGCAGACGTTGACGATGGTTGCTTGAACCTATCAGGCCTGGGTGCTGAGGATTGAAATTTTTTTTAAAGGCATCGCTCAGCCAGCCACCTTCTCCACCACTCTGCCTCTGAACAACCGAAGCATCAGAAACACGTTGTCCAGGGCCAGCAGCAGGACATGGTAAACTCCCAGGGTCTGGAAAGGCGTTGCATAAACTTTTCTTCAAGGTATCCTGAAGATGTTTCATCCCCAGCACCCTCTGCGCAGGCAGGATGAGTTCTGCAACTTTACCCTTGTAACGTGGATCAAGAAGGGTTGCCAGCCAGTAATGATCCCTCTCCTTGATACCACGAATCCTAGGGTTTTTCGCAGGCTTTTCAGAATCCGAGAGCCCATGCAGTGTAAGTTTGAGGAGGCATGAGTGTCCTCTGGGTCACTGAGGATGACATTATCAGGAACCCCTTCCTCCCAGCCACGTACAACTCCTTGGGTTTCTGGGGCCTGAAAGCTATGATCCCTTGAAGACTGCTGCGTATTATACTCCACATCCATGCTGACACAATCCTCCTCCCGTATGTTTGGCGGCTTTGCAGGAATGCTCTCTGCATAAAGGGGGCCTTGAGAGGAAAGGAAGTCCTCCTCTTCCTCCCTCTGTTCTGCCTCAAGTGCCCTGTCCATGAGTCCACGAAGCGTGTGCTCCAGAAGGAATATTAGTGGGACAGTGTCACTGATGCATGCATTGTCTCTGCTCACCATCCTTGTGGCCTCCTCAAATGGTGACAGGACAGTGCATGCATCCTTGATCATTAGCCACTGACGTGGCAAAAAAAAAGCCAGGCTCCCCTGAGCCTGTCCTGGTGCCATGCTCACAGAGGTACTCATTGATGGCCCTCTGCTGTGCATGGAGTCGCTGCAGCATTGCCAATGTTGAGTTCCACCTGGTGGGCATGTCACAAATGAGGTGCTTGTTGGGCAGGTTGAATTCCCGCTGGATGTCAGCCAGCCGAGCACTTTCATTGTATGACCGGCAGAAATGACCACAGACTTTCCTGGCCTGCCTCAGGATATCTGGTAAGCCTGGGTACCTGGTCAAGCAACGCTGCACCACCAAATTCAAGACATGTGCCAAGCATGTGTCAATTGTCCCAGTCGGAGAGCAGAGAGAAGGTTGGTGCCATTGTCGCATACAACCATTCCTGGCTCAAGCTGCTGTTGCGTCAACCACCTCTGAGCCTCTTAAAGAATCTCTTGCCCAGTGTGGCTCCTGTCCCCAAGACAGACTAACTCAAGCACCGCATGGCATCTTTTAGCCTGACTGCTTGCATAGCCCCTTGAATGCTTAGGGAGCACTGCAGGTTCAGA
>BLSH010076094.1:445305-461690 GCA_018402905.1 Glandirana rugosa | reverse complement strand
GTTTATCTTGGTCTCATCAGCCCGCAGGACATGGTTCCAGTAATCCATGTCCTTAGTCTGCCTGTCTTAAGCAAACTGTTTGCGGGCTTTCTTGTGCATCATCTTTAGAAGAGGCTTCCTTCTGGGACGACAGCCATGCAGACCAATTTGATGCAGTGTGCGGCATATGGTCTGAGCACTTACAGGCTGACTCCCCCACCCCTTCAACCTCTGCAGCAATGCTGGCAGCACTCATATGTCTATTTTCCTCTGGATATGATGCTGAGTACATGCACTCAACTTCTTTGTTCGACCATGGCTGTTCTGAGTGGAACCTGTCCTGTTAAACTGTATAGTCTTGGCCACCATGCTGCAGCTCAGTTTCAGGGTCTTGGCAGTCTTCTTATAGCCTAGGCCATCTTTATGTAGAGCAACAGTTATTTGTTTTTCAGATCCTCAGAGAGTTCTTTGCCATGAGATGCCATGTTGAACTTCCAGTGACCATTATGAGAGAGTGAGAGCGATAACACACCTGTTCCCCATTCACACCTGAGACCTTGTAACACTAACGAGTCACATGACACCGGGGAGGGAAAATGGCTGATTGGGCCCAATTTGGGCATTTTCACTTTGGGGTGTACTCACTTTTATTGCCAGCGGTTTAATTAATTAATGGCTGTGTGTTGAGTTATTTTGAGGGGACAGCACATTTACACTGTTATACAAGCTGTGCACTCACTACTTTACATTGTAGCAAAGTGTCATTTCTTCAGTGTTGTCACATGAAAAGATATAATAAAATATTTACAAAAATGTGTGGGGTGTACTCACTTTTGTGAAATACTGTAACACTTATTCGGTCACATGAGACTATGTTCTGAATGGTAGAATTTAACCAGCAAGTTTGAAAAATTTAACACTGAACAAGGGAATAGTTTTCAAACATAATTCCCAGTTTCCTGACAGTTTTCAAAGTAAAATGAATACTATTTTGGAAACCTGTACCTGTATTCAGCTATATTTAGAAAACCTGTATCCGTTCAATACAAAGTAAACCTGTCTTGTCTTCTCAAGTCACTGGTCTCTGAACAGGGTCCGTTGTTAAATTAGAAGACATTGAGAAGTTGATTGAAGAATACAAAATAAAATAATAAACTAGCGCAGCACGCAATTTCTCCATAACAGAGAAGAGGTCCATGATTTTAAGACACTGGCAAAAATCTGAGATCTTATGGAGTGGAGTAGGGTTAGAAGGGTTTGTCCAGGGCAGCAATCCAGCAAAGCTTGGCCAGTGTCCAATCACCTGAAGCTACCAGCCTATAACCCAAGGTTTTGAATATCTAGTCTGTGTTCTGAACTTTAAAATTAAGATATAAATGTTATGTTTTTGATTATCTTGCCAATAAAACTGAACTGCAAGCATATCTCTAAATGCTAAACGTGGGAACGGTTTTATCTGCCTAAGGATGTATAATTCTAAGAAGCTAGTTTTGTGATCAAAGTACCTTTATAGACCTTGATTGCCCTGTAGCGGCACCATAGTGTGATCAAGAACAATGAGCAAAACACTTCCCAGCTTGTTAATTAGCCCAGAGAGGTTCATTTTTTTTCAAGACCCCAAAATCAACCAAAATATTTTATGAGTCCCAATGCATCATATATTAAAAAGTGAAGTAGTCATCCAGAGTTTGATTTATGGTCAATACATTGTTAATGAGGGCCTATATTTAAAATATTTAGAACTTCAATTTAAAAATAAATTAAAAATGAATATATTTTATTAAATTAAAAATTCCCAACTTTTATTTTACAAACATTAAAGCTGCTCCTTACATCACCCTATTTTTTCTCTCACCAACTCCTCCAAAGCATTGGTTTTTAATTTGTGTTACTTTAAAGAACACATTGTATCATAATATACTGTAATATTTTCTTGTTATTTCACAGCAGCACAACAGGATACACTGTCCTCTGGCTTTCCATGCTATAATGGAACCAATGCTGAATTTGGGCAGGGTCAGCCCCCAAGACCCCAAAATCAGCCAGAAAATTTTATGAGACCCCACGCATCTTATATTAAAAAGGGAAGTGGTCACCCAAAGTTTGATTTCTGTGCAATACATTCTTAATGAGGGCCTATATTTAATATATTTAGAATTTCAACTGTGCAATACATTCTTAATGAGGGCCTGTATTTAATATATTTAGAACTTTAATTTAAAAATCAATTAAAAATTAAATGATGAATTTAATAAATTAAAAATTCCCAACTTTAAATTTACAAAGATAAAAAGCTGCTCCTAAAGCCTCGTACACACGGGACGATGATCGTATACAACAGGTCATATGAACGACCGTTGTATACAAAATCGATTGTTCGTATGCGCGATTAGGACAGCCGACACACGACGGTCGTACAAGGGGAGTTGTATGAGCAGAATAGAAAACTTGGTCGTACCAACAAGCGCTCATACGACCGTTGCATCGTGTGTACAGAGCAGTTGGTACAACAAGTTGTATTGTGCAAAACACGCATGCTCCGAAGTCAGGAACGGCCGAATGCTAATTACATGCACCTGAACGTTCTTTCTTTGGTCGTACGATCGTGTAGTGCAGTCAGTATGCAAGTTACATTATCCAACATACGATTTGAGATGATCGTACGTACGATCGTCGTCCCGTGTGTACGAGGTTTTACATCACCATACTTTTTCTCTCTCAAACTGCTTCAAAGTATTGGTTTTTATTTTGTTATACTTTAAAGAATGCATTGCATCACAATATACGGTAATAATGTTGCTATTTCACAGCAGCACTACAGGACACACTGTCCTCTGGCTTTCCATGCTATAATGGAACCAATGCTGAATTTGGGCATTGTCAGTGCCTAGAGCCCCCTCCTCCAGTATCCTACATGAAGTCAGGACAAAGGCACTGGGAAAATGGTGATACAATTCATATAAATAGAACAAAATATTACAGCGCACACATACAATAATGTTATTAAATCCTACAAGGCTATTAAAAGCATCTGAACATAATAAGCAAATAGGAAAATATGGGGATTTGGTCTCACCATATGACCATACAGTGCTTAAGCCCACTACTGTGTCAAAATACCCCATTTTCAGTGGGTCTTACATTAACCATAGAATGAAAGATCCCACTTCTCAATGGTGTGAGAAATACACTCCCCTTTATAGGAGAACTAAAAGGACGCCTATAACTCAGGTGGACACTGATTAGAAGTACTGGTGGAGGATGAGATTGTGCCCTCCAAGTAAAAAATTCATATAAAGCGTGCCAATCCTTCAAAATATTGTTAACAGCCCTGTGTATTAAACTACTACATACATTGAAAATTATGACATTAGGCACTACTACTATACCTTTGAACTTACAAACCTAAAAAAGTGAAAAAAAAACTTGTGATACTGTAAAAAAAACAATTACAAAATACACTGCTCAAAAAAATTAAAGGAACACCTTGAAAACACATGAGATCTCAATGGGGAAAAATATGCTGGATATCTATACTGATATTGACCGGGTAATGTGTTAAGAATGAAAGGATGTCACATTATTTCATGGAAATTAAAATTATCAACCTATAGAGGGCTGAATTCAAAGACACCCGAAACTCAAAGTGAAAAAATGATGCAGCAGGCTAGCCCATTTTGCTAAAATTTCATTGCAGCAACTCAAAATGGTATTCAGTAGTTTGCATGGCCCCCCACATGCTTTTATGCTTGCCTAACAACATCGGCACATGCTCCTAATGAGATAATGGATTGTGTTATGGGGTATATCCTCCAAGATCTGGACCAGGGCATCACTGAGTTCCTGAACAGACTGAGGTGCAACTTGCCAGGATCGAATGGACTGAAACATAATGTCCTAGCAGTGTTCTATTGGATTTAGGTCAGGCAAGTGTGGGGGCCATTCAATGGTATCAATACCTTCATCCTTCAGGAACTGGCTGCATACTCTCGTCACATGAGGCCGGGCATTGTTGTGCATCAGGAGGAACCCAGGAACCACTGCGTAGGGTCTCACAATGAATCCAAAATCTCATCCCGATACCTAATGGCAGTCAGAGTGCCATTGTCTAGCCAGTAGAAGTCTGTGTGTCCCTTCATGGATATGCCTTCCCAGACCACTGACCCACCATCAAACCGGTGATGCCCACCCTGTTCCTCTTTGCACAAAGTAGCAGATACCGGTCCTGCTGATGGGTTAAGGACCTTTTACGGCCCTGTCCAGCTCTCCTAGAGTAACTGCCTGTCTCCTGGAATCTCCTCCATGCTCTTGAGACTGTGCTGGGAAACACAGCAAACTTTCTGGCAATGGCACGTATTGATGTGCCATCCTGGAGGAGTTTAACTGCCTGTGCAATCTCTTTAGGGTCCAGGTATCACCTCATGCTACCAGTAGTTACTATGACCCTAGCCAAATGCAAAACTAGTTTAAAAAAGTCAGAAAAGATGAGTAGGGGAAAAAAATGTCAGTGGCATCCACCTGTAAAACCATTCCTGTTTTGGAGATTGTCTCATTGTTGCCCATCAGTGCACCTGTGGTTAATTTCATTAACACCAAAGCAGCTGAAACTGATTAACAACCCCCTCTGCTACTTAACTGACCAGATCAACATCCCAGGAATTTAATTGACTTGATGCTATACTCTGATTAAAAAGTGTTCCTTTATTATTTTTTTTTTTGAGAAGTGTATATAACTTTTATATAACAATACACCAAAGTACTCCAGACAGTTCTTTAACCACTTCCTTACTGGGCACTTAAACCCCTCTCCTGCCCAGACCAATGTTTGGCTTTCAGCACTGTTGCATTTTGAATGAGAATTGCGCAGTCGTGCGGCGTTGTACCCAAACTAAATTTATATAATTTTTTTCCCACAAATAGAGTTTTCTTTTGGTGGTATTTGATCACCGCTGCGTCATTTCTGATCGCCACTATAAACAAAGAGCGATGATTTTGAAAAAAGAACAATATTTTTTACTTTTTGCTATAATAAATATCCCAAAAAAAAAAAAAAATCATTCATCAGTTTTGGCCGATATATATTCTTCTATATGTTTTTGGTAAAAAAAAAAAATCGCAATCGGTGTATATTGATTGGTTTGCGCAAAAGTTATTGAGTCTACAAACTATGGGAATTGATTTATGGCATTTTTATTACTTATTTATTTTTTACAAGTAATGGCGGCGATCTGTGATTTTTATTGGGACTGCGATATTGGGGCAGACATGTTGGACATTTTTGACACTTTTTTGGGACCAATGACATTTATACAGCGATCCGAAATTTAAATGTCCACTGATTACTGTATAAATTCCATTGGCAGTGAAGGGGTTAACCTGCAGGGGGCAGTTAACTGTGTTCCCTGGGTGTGTTCTAACTGTGTGGGGGCGGGGCTGGTCGGGACAGAACAGATCTAACTGATCCCAGTGACGGGGATTAGTAGATCTGTCTTGTCCCCTTCAACAGAATGGAGAACCGCCGTGTTTACATTGGCGGTTCCCCGTTCTGCAGGTCTGACAGGGGATCGCGGGTCTCGGGCAGACATCGAGTCCGCCCGACCCGCGGGCACGCCAACGGAGCACGCACATGGCCAGGACGTCCATGGACGTCCACCCGGCAATTCAGATCCGTGCTGGAGCCGTACTTCGGCTATAGAGCGGATCTGAATGGGTTAAACTGAGAATCCTTATAACAGTATCCATAAACCTGTGAAATTATTTCCGCTATTGCAACTGCAATTCAGTTACTGTCCATACATATGTGAAATAGTCCCATACACTGTGTCTTTAAATATCAGTGACAGCTTCTTCACTCCAAAACAAAGTGCTCCACCACGTGTGGTAAAGGGCTAAACTGCTCTCCAGACTCAAATAACCTGAAATGAATATGGTGGGGTTATGAATTTCCCTTATTTATTATAACTATGTATTAATTCCTATAATTGGTCTAGTCTATCAAAGAGAGAGGCTGTCTCGGCTGAGCTCGATGGAAAAAAAGAGAGTTTCTCTAACTGGCTCACTATTTTTTAAAGCCCACTCAGACACCACCCACACACAAACGCCCATATAGCCCTCAATCCAATGAAAATCGATAAGAGGCAGTCCTCCTAACCACCCGGAACTATATTGTTCTTCTGTCCGTCCTCTAAGAAGCATACTATAGTGACCACTAGGGGCAGAATTTGTCCATGAATCACCGCTATTTGACCCAGGTCAAATCTTCAGTGGCAACTGGTCATTGATCTTCTGTAACTAAGCCAATCAGTCATCTTAGCAGCAGTTGCTTTTTGAAGCTTTTGTTTGCAGTCACGATAATCAGGCACTTCAATCTTTATTTCACCAGGTAGTTTGGAGGCAATCGTTACTCCCCCCGCCAGGGGGCATGACTTCCAGATGAAGGTTCTAATATGCATCCTTCAGTGCCATAGCCTTGATGGAGAAACCTGCTGAATGGCATTCCAAGCTGCCCCCAAGAGAGGCGAGGCTAGGTGTTACCAGATTTTATATTCACAAAAACATCTTGCATTATGAAAAAGACACATGTTGCCTTCCAACATGACCATAAAGACCTCCTCAGCTCTTCTCCTACACGCATGTAGCAGTGCCAGACTGGCACCTAGTGATGGTATTACCGGTTCTTATACTAGAATGATTAAAAAATAAACGTGATTTTCTTAAAATAAAAAAATACAAATGGCATTTTAGTACTGGTTGGTGTTTTGCTTTAACCACTTAAGGACCGGAAGGATTTCCCATGTTGGAACCAGAACACTTTTTGCGATTCGGCACTGCGTCGCTTTAACTGACAATTGTACAGTCATGCGACGTTATACCCAAACAAAATTTGCGTCCTTTTTTCCCCACAAATAGAGCTTTCTTTTGGTGGTATTTAATCACCTCTGCATCATTTCTGATCACCGCTATAAACAAAAAAGTGACAATTTTGCAAAAAAAAACAATATTCCTTACTTTTTGCTAATTTTTAAAAAAAAACAAATGTATTCATCGGTTTTGTCTGATTTATATTCTTCCTCATATTTGTGGTAAAAAAAATCACAATCGGTGTTTATTGATTGGTTTACGCAAAAGTTGCCACGTTTACAAACCATTTGTATTTACAATTTAATTTTTTTTTTACTAGTAATGGCAGTGGTCTGCGATTTTTATCGGGACTGTGATATTGGGGCGGGCAGGTTGGACATTTTTGACTCTTTTTCTGGGACCAATGACATTTATACAGCGATCAGAAATGTAAACATGCACTGATTACTGTATAAATGTCATTGGCAGTGAAGGCGTTAACCCGCAGAGGGCAGTGAAGGGGTTAACTGTGTTCCCTAGGCGTGTTCTAACTGTGAGGGGGCTGGACTGCCAGGGACACCAGAGATCTAACTGATCCCACATACAGGGATCAGTAGATCTCTGACATGCCGCCTGTCAGAACGGGGAACTGCCATGTTTACACCGTTCTGGCTCTGTAACAGGGCACCCGGAGTCGCCGGCGGATATCGAGTCTGCCCAACCCGCGGCCCTGCTCAGGGAGCGTGCGGCGGGCATGAGCGCTTGCCCCCTAGCCGCCGTGACCTAAAGTGACGACTATAAGCGGTGATTCGCGGGACAGAGCCACAATGCTGCCGCTCATAGTTGTACGGCATTTGGGAACTGATTAAAGGTAAGGCAAGACCATGGGCTACCATTTGAGTTACCAATCTTTTTCAGGGATCCACTTTTAATCAAAATAGATGTATAAAAAAACAGAGTTTAATGACTGGTAAATATAATTAAGAGAAACAAATGTATCCATTGCGTAATCTACTTCAAACTTCTTGCTATGAAAATCATCTTAATGCATTTGTATCAAACTAAGGGCAATGCTTGGATAATTAGGCACATGGTGATATTGACAGTATCTAAACTGCCATTTATGAGCCATTCACTGAACTCAAAAATAGGATTAAAACTTGTCACTGTTCCAGATGTCCAACTAATAATTGTCATGAAGGGAATAATAGGATTTCTATTAAAGCTAAAACTGTCCTTGAGCTACATCTGTTAGACATAAACATAGCTAGGGTTTTCTCACACAAAATGATTTAGTCTGGTGAAATAATCTCTTTCATATCACATGATTTTTTTACTTATGTAGCAAATCCTTGGAGACACAGTTGGTGTTTTTAGCATGTGACACAGTATTAGTCATATGTTTATTCAAAATTAAGCTGACTAGTGGAACACTTTTATTTGGTTAATTTATTGGATAATTCATTGCAGGTTGATTTATGCAGATGTTTACTAACTTTTGTCAAAGTGCATTTAGTCAAATGATAATGGTAAACACCAGATAACAGTTGTGTTGATGACTCCATATGTAGCCACTTGAAGACTAGGCTTTTTCTCATACTTTCTGTTTACAATTTTAAATCAGTATTTTTTGCTAGAAAATTACTTATAACCACCATTTCCCCCCCATTTTTGGAAAAAAATACACTTTAATGAATTTAAAAACAAAACAAAACACAATGTATACCCCATTTTTTTGTAAAATGTAAAAGATGATGTTATGCTAAGTAAATAGATAGCTGACATGTCACGGTTATAATTACGCACATTGGTAGAATGGCGAGAAACTATGGGACTTAAAAATCTCCATAGGTGGCGCTTTAATGCCTTTTCAGGTTACCTGTTTAGTGGTAGAGGTCTATGGCTAGAATTATTGCTTTCACGCTAACGTTTACGGTGATACTTCACATGTATGATGTAAATACTGTATAAATATGCGTGCAGTCTTACCCATGCATTCGCTTCTGCGTGCGAGCACAGAGGGATGGGGGCACTTTAATTTTTTTTTCTTATTTATTTCACTTTTTATTTTTTCACTGTCCCTTTATTTTATTTTTTTTATCACTTTTATTCCTATTGCAAGGAATGTAAACATCCCTTTTAATACAAATAAGGATGACAGGTCCTCTTTATGGAGGTCAAAAGACCCCAAATCTGTCCTTTACCTTTAAAAGCAAATGATTAAAAACAATATTTTTTTTATTCTTTCCTTTAAAAAAAAAACTTGTTTATTTCCAGCCTGGACTGGAAGAGGCATCATGACGCTCCTTCAGTCCTCCAAGGCCATAGAGGCAATCAAAGAGGATCCGTCGGATTGTTTCTTGGGTGAACTGGAGGAAACGGTAAGCCAGAGAAAACCGGCGAGCGGCAGGAGGGAGTTGAAGAGAGAAAATGTCATGGGAGCATTTCCTCAAGCATGTAACCACTGATCACTAGTCCTGGGGCATTTATTTTCTCACTGTTGTATGTTACTACTGCACTTTAATCTGTAATGTACAATATATAATCCTAACTTCTGCACGCTAAATGCTGTTGTGCATTACATAGCCCAGGCCACTAAAATTTGTATGCTGTGTTGCACGTTACATAGTCTTTGTTTCATCAGTTCACAATGTGATAAAAAGCAGTAGAAGATTTTCATTTTAAAAAAGAGCAGTCCTTCATGCTAGGGTTTATGCATAATTGTGAGACCTTCACCTGTGTTACAGACACCGGGGTGAATTTTGTGAGTACAAAGACTGCAGCATATGTGTGTGAGGTATACAGCTCTAGGAATAGGTGATATTTAACTTTGGGACAGCAAGATACCAAGTGACCACAACATGTGGCCACCCTATTAAATCCCAATACAAGGATAAACTGGCTGGTCTCCTACCACCATCCCAGAGGAAGCCAAAAATGTGGTACTTTAAGCTGCATAGGAACCTTTCCTGACATCTGTCAGATCCACTTTATTAACTAGTGTGACTCTGATCCCCGAAAAGAGGAGCGGTGGTGATAGCGGCTGCCTCTGCACCTCTTTTAAGAGATTTTTAAACTACAGCAGCTACTCCTGGCTACAAGCAGCACCTGAACCACATTGTTGACTTAATCAGGTCCAGGGCTGATGTCGATACACTCAGAAGTGATGGCCCATGGACTATTGATTGTCCAGGCTAGACTATCACCAGAACTTGCACAGTATGTACTGGAGATTCTGGCTTGCCTTGCAGCTAGTGTGCTGTGTGAGAAGACTTTCAGTGCAGTAGGGAATGTTGTTATGGAGAGTCAAATCTGTCTGTCTCTTGACAGTGTGGTCTGGCTCTGCTTGATTAAAATGAAAAGGTCATGGATTACCAATGACTACAAAACTGCTTTTACAGACTAACGTTTTAATTGTCATCCAGCCATCAATTGTTATCCAGCCACTCCCCCCAAAATATTATTTCTGCCACCATTATTAGCTCCTGACACTTCTCCTTACCTATTCCAGTGCTCCAGCACAATAAATGTGCCACAAAATGTCTCCACAACTAGACCTTTGTTGGAAATTTTCTAATCTTAATGCAGGGTAAGTCTGGCAGTGTGTCTTAAAGTTTGTCAGCTATTCTGAGGCTACTGTACCATTAAGGTAACACATAATGTTGCCCTAGCTGCACCTCTGCCGGTGTAGGGCAAAATCCTATCTAGTGTCTCAACGTTTTCAGCTTATTCCAGCACATAGGCACCATAAAAGTGCTACACAATGTTTCTACAGCTGCACCTCAATTGCCAAATTTCTCATGTTTGCTGCAGTGTGAATCCTGCTTTGTGTTTCAAAACTTTGAAGCCTATTGCAATGCTCATGCACTCAAAAAGTGGCACATAATGCCTCTGCAGCTGGACCTCAGCTAAACAATTTCTAATATTTGCTGCAGGGAAAATCCTATGTTGCACCTTGAAATATGCAGCCCGTTCCAGCACTCCTACTTGCTAAAATATTTGTGGCTATTATTGTTTAGATTATACTCTAATATTTATTGCAAAGATAAAACCTGTCTCTTCTCTCCATCTTCTATTGAAGCCTAACCAAGCTGCTTACATATTGTACAGCCACAGAGCAATATTTAAGGCTATTGTCTCTCAAATAATAAACTCTAAAATGTATTTCAAACTGAAACGTCTCTCATCTCTTACATTTCAGCCCTACAGAGCTGCTTTCATGCCGTCTATACAGTTTTGTAATTTTCTTTTAATTTTGAGGACAATACAATGTGAAAAAAGAAGCTCACAAACTATACTATTTAAATATTTTGTCAATGTACATACTGTAGTTGAAGGCTTTGGTTTTAATGTCTTAAGAGTACATTTTCCTATAGTTTTTAGATCTGTTGTGACTGCTACTTATACCAATAAATTCAAACATATTACTGCTTTATAAGAAAAAAATCAGGGTCGCAGCGAAACTACCTTCAAAAAACTTTTTTTCAGGTTAAACTGAATCAGATTGGGGTGCCACTGCTGTATTTAAATCAAACTAAATGTCAAAGTTAAAAAAATCTGTTAAACATCCAAAATATGTGATGCTAGAATACTATATTGCTGACATTGTCTGTGAAGATGGTGGTACTTCCATAAATCCAAGTGCAGCCTAAATTAATCCAGGCATGAAATTTAAAGGATTGGTATTTTTTCCACACTGGTCCATGAAGCCACATTAAAGGGACCCACAAATGCCCCCCATTGCAGTACCCAGATCCCCTTAACAATACATTTCCTATTAGCCTTGAAAATGGTGAAAAATTAGTATCAATTTTCCCCCTATAGACTTTAATGGGGTTCACAGCTAAGTTCAGGTTTTGAAGATTTCAAGCAGGATTCCAGAATTGAGCCAGATTCATTCAGCCTCTCTCCTATTAAGACCTATTTAACCAGTTCCCGACCACGTGCCGTGTTTTCACGGCGGCAGTCGGGATGCTGAGCGCGAATCGCCGTAAAAAGACGGCGATCTGCAATCAGCCACTAGGGGGCGCGCGCGCCGCCGCGTGCACCCGCCGCACTCCTGAGGAGTGTGCCCGCGGCTCGGGCGGACCTGATGTCCGCCGGCAAGCTGTGATGAGCGGCCATAGGGAAAGAACGGGGAACCGCCGATGTAAACACAGCGGTTCCCCCGCTCTGTTAGTAGGGGCATGGGTGATCTACTGATCCCTGTCACTGGGATCAGTTAGATCTCTCATGCCCATTGTAGCCCAACTACCCACACAGTAAGAACACACCCAGGGAACACAGTTAACCCCTAGCTCCCCCCCCCAGGTTAACCCCTTCACTGCATATGACATTTATACAGTAATCAGTGGACATTTAAATTTCTGATCGCTGAATAAATGTCATTGGTCCCAGAAAAGTGTCAAAAATGTCCGACATGTCCGCTGTAATATCGCATTACCACTAAAAATCGCAGACCGCCGCCATTTAATAGTAAAAAATAAAAAAAACCCAGAAATGAATTCTCACCATCCGCAAAATGCGGCCACTTTTGCGCAAACCAATCAATAAACGCTGATTGCGATTTTTTTTATCACAAATATGAGGAATTATATAAATCGGCCAAAAACAGTGAAAAAAATGTTTTTTTATATTTTTTTTTGGATTTGAATTTTAGCAAAAAGTAAGAAATTTGGGTTTTTTGCAAAATGGTCGCTCTTCTTTTGTTTGTAGCGGCGATCAGAAATGACGCAGAGGTGATCAAATACCACCAAAAGAAAGCTCTATTTGTAGGAAAAAAAGAACGCAAATTTTGTTTGGGTGCAAAGTCGCACGACCGCGCAATTGTCAGTTAAAGCGATGCAGCACCGAATCGCAAAAAGTGCTCTGGTCCTAAATCTGGAAAACCTTCCGGTTGGTAAGTGGTTAAAAAGTCCCATTTTCTAAATTAGATGCCTGACAAGGGTTTTTAATGCTTACCATCTGGATCTGGAAAGTAAGCAGAACAAGAGAAAGAAACTGTTTGCGGCTGTAATTTGGTGAAAAAAAACCCAAAAACTATAAATGGCCAGAGCAGGAACTTTATTAATAATATTTGTACTCGTGATCTGTAATCTTCAGTCTTCAAGATGAACACAGTCAGCCAAACAGAGACAATGGAGGCTGGTCATGCTGGTCCAAAGCAACTTCGTTTTAGAACAAAAAAAAAAAAGCAGTGAAGGTCATTGTGAGCCTTACACACTCAGTATGTACTGTATGCAGCAATGATATCATGAGTCAGGTATGATATCTGTGCTTACTATTGTACAACAGTAAATTTTGCTATTTTACAATCTGGTGTGTTTTACATGTCAGCAATTAGCTTTAGGGCCAGTGTGAAAATGATTAACTTGCCAGGAGGACATCTTAATGATTGAAGTTGTTTACATCTATTTTACAGCACTTTACTGAAAACACAGAACCGATCTCATAAGTCCTGATTGAACAAAGGACCTCACAATCTAATGTTCCTATCACAGTCACACACTTATTGTGGGAAGAAAGCAGAGCTCATGGAATAAAACTCTGTAGACATAGGGGACACCTCCTACAAGCAGATTGTGTCCTTGGTGGGAATCGAACAAAACCACTTAGTCACCATGTTGCCCAACTCCAATAAACCTTGTTTACAGCGGTATGATTTCCTTTTTACTTTTTTAAAGTCAAACTGTATTTTTGATAACTTTAGTAAATTTAATTAATAGATTTCATAATTCTTTTTAAAATTTGTCATTAATAATCAAACCCATTTTCGTTTTGTTTTCAATTGGAGTGTGATATACATTCAACGACAATCATGATTTATTAGCCTAACCTGACAACCTTGGAAGTCAGCCATTCATACCTGTTGTATTTATCATCATTCACAAACAGAACAGCTGTTTAATGGTCTGTAGGCAAAGTCCTTACTAAAGTGTTGTAGCCTGCCTTCAGCATGTTTCCTCTTCTCATTAGTCTGTTCACAAAGGAAAAATAACAACTTTTGCCAGCATTCATCAAATTTTAAATATGAACAGGCTTCCCAGTTCACATTGAATCTGCTTTCAAATAGAAAAGGTAGTGGACCATGGTTTCTAGAGAAACATGTTTTAAGTAGACCTGTTTTTCCTGGATACATGCTCTAGCCAGGTGACAGCACAATTTCTATTCACTGTAATCCTCTGGGCTCTATATACACTAGAATACATTAACCCTGTTTCTTCAGGTGTCTTCAGGGGTGTCTTGGCAAAATACCAAGAAATTGCCCAAAAACTGTATGCAAGCCAGCGGGTGGATCAAGCCATCCTATTAGTTACACAAAGCCACAGGTTTTCTTTGTGCACCATTACTATTACAACCTTCTAGCCATAGGTGTGTGCAGGGGGTGTGCCTAGGCACACCCTTATCACTGTGTGCTGTGCCAATTCCCCCTACTGCCCGGGCTCCCCCACTTGTTGGCCTTCCTGCCCTGCAGTGCTGTTGGCTTCCCTCCTCTCCTCTGCTGCAAAGGATGTTTCAGGATGGAGAGCAGGGAAAGAGGCTAGTAAATATGTAATGTACCGGCCCCTTCCTTTTCTGAATGAACACAGTGAACACACTCACTGTGTCTATTCATAACTGATGCATAGTAAACTGTGTATGTTATGCTTCCATTTGTGAAAAAAACAGGAGGCCACTCAGCACAGAGCACTTCCCATTTATTCACTGTCCAGTGCAGTTGAGGCTGCAGAGAAAAGCATTTGTGTTTGAACTTTGGGTGCAAACCTTAATGGAATAGGCTGCGCACACCTATGCTTCTAGTCGCCAGTGTCCTAACAACCAATGATGTCATTGGTTAATAAGGAGGATGTCAGGCACCTGTCCGTCTCCTTCAGCACCAGGGCCACATTAGCTGAGTGAGGGAAAGAAACCAAGGGAGAAGAGAAACATTGGAATACTAATTAGTACCAGTGTGCAAAGGTGTATTTGCTTTGGGCAGAATAAATCACCGCTAATGTTGGGAGTCCTTCGCATGTGGATGTTGCTACATTATGTAAAACCTACTGCTGTAGGTAATTTGTGATTTAAGGGGAAATTAAGCTGCTTATGCCAGTAAGCAGACTTTGTGCTAATAAACCTATATACAGTTGTATGCAAAAGTTTAGCAACTCCTGACAATTTCCAAGGTTGTCATTTATAAATATTTGGGTGTTTGGATCAGCAATTTCATTTTGATTTATCAAATAAACTGAAAGACACAGTAATATTTCAGTAGTGAAATGAGGTTTACTGGATTAACAGAAAATGCGCAATATGCATCAAAACGAACTTAGACAGGTGCATAAATTTGGGCACCCCAACAGAAAAATCACATCAATATTTAGTAGAGCCTCCTTTAGCAGAAATAACAGCCTCTAGACTCTTCCTATAGCCTGTAATGAGTGTCTGGATTCTGGATGAATGTATTTTGGACCATTCCTCCTTACAAAACATCTCCAGTTCAGTTAGGTTTGATGGTTGCTGAGCATGGACAGCCCGCTTCAAATCACCCCACAGATGTTCAATGATATTCAGGTCTGTGGACTGCGATGGCCATTCCAGAACATTGTACTTGTTCCTCTGTATAAATGCCGAGTAGATTTTGAGCAGTGTTTTGGGTCGTTGTCTTGTTGAAATATTCAGCGCCGGCGTAACTTCAACTTTGTGACTGATTTCTCAACATTATTCTCAAGAATCTGCTGATATTGCGTGGAATCCATGCGACCCTCAACTTTAACCAGATTCCCAGTACCGGCACTGGCCACACAGCCCCACAGCATGATGGAACCTCCAACAAATTTTACTGTGGGTAGCAAGTGTTTTTCTTGGAACGCTGTGTTTTGCCGCCATGCACAACGCCCCTTGTTATGACCAAATAACTCAATCTTTGTACAAATGTGGGTTTGCATACCTCAGATGACTTAGTTTGTGGCGTGTGTGCAGAAAAGGCTTCTTTCGCATCACTCTTCCATACAGCTTCTCCCTGTGCAAAATGCGCTGAATTGTTGAACGATGCACAGTGACACCATCTGCAGCAAGTTGATGTTGTAGGTCTTTGGAGGTGGTCTGTGGGCTGTTTTTGACCGTTCTCACCATCCTTCGCCAATATTTTATGTGGCCTGCCACTTCTGGCCTTAACAAGAACTGTGCCTGTGGTCTTCCATTTCCTCACTATGTTCCTCACAGTGGACACTGACAGCTTAGATCTCTGCGATAACTTTTTGTAGCCTAAGTAAAACAACTTAAACTTATGTACATTGATGAATCATGACTAATTAACCTTGTGTGTTAACCAAACCACTCGAGTAGTTCGGAACTTGAAGTATCTGTCCACGTAGGTTAGTACTCTTTTACATAAATTCCACCGGTTAACGTTCAACAACAAGAGAAACTGAGAGGAGACTTCTCACCGTTGTACCCCCGGAGTTTTGTTGAGAGTTTACTGGACTTTTGTTTCTAACAAGATGTAAATACCGAATCCCCTTCCGATGTTTTTCAATAGCGTCTCTAGATTCGACAGTCACAGGTGACACTCCTTGTATCACTCC